>JBAMBO010002447.1:0-16148 GCA_037044535.1 Lordiphosa magnipectinata
GTTTTCTCGCGTATGTCAGTGTCATTGTTTTCATCAATTGTATTGTCCATTTCAACTGCATTTTCTTTTGATGCGGCACAATTTAACTTGTCTGAATATTTTTTTTTCTGCTGCTGCCTTAGTCTTCGTAAATGCCTTTCACTATACAAATTTTTACTTAAGTTGATACGTAACTTTTAGTTAATTATCTCAATAATCACAAATTTTAATATACAATAAATGCACTTGCACTTTTACACACGTTCTGTTCGCTGTTGTCTATTCAAATGTAATGTTAAAAATGTGACAAACCGGCAAACACATGCACAGCTGCATTAAAACATAGCAAAAGATCAGCAAGGAAAACGAAAACAAACGGTACAACTACCACAATTGTTTTTGTAAATTTAAAAACAAACAGCTACACAAAGCATAATCGACGTTTTTATTTTTTTTCCCTTATGCCCCATTGGCGTAATACACAGATTTGTTTCGTTTACGTTTTCTGTCGCATTCGTACTCGGTGGTTCGACGTTCGATTACCATAGAGTTATCAAAGTAAGTACCCATGTAGGAACTAGCCGAAAAGTTAGCTGGGTGGTTCGCCGTTCGATTACCATAGGGTTGTCAAAGTAAGTACCCATGTAAGAACTAGCGGTGTAAGTAGTTCCTGCATGTTCAATCGCCACCTCCAGAACTGCAGGGATATTAAATATAAAATGACAACTCCAATATCCAAGCAATTTTTAGCAAGAGGTACCGCTAAGTGGAAAGCTATTGACTTTAAAAATAGAAACTATGACGCCATGATGGGTTAAAATTTTCTAACACCACTAAAAACCAAAATCGATCGCAAAAATCTTTTTTTTACAGATTTTTGGTAATCAAATTTTTTTCGAAGTGAATATATTGCCGTATGTATTTGACTAAGTGAGTAATATAGAACATATTGAAAGAGACAAAGTTTTCTCATTTTAATGAGGAGGAAAAAGCTATAATACACAAAGTAATATGCGAATTTGGCAACCTATTTTTTCAAAGATGTTTTCCATGAAATTGTGACAGCAACAGACACACCTGTGTTCGAAGGCTTACAGATATCCTCAAATACATGAAGAAGAACTCCAAGCGCAAATTCAGCAAATGTTATCGCAAGGTATAAGCAGGGGAAGCAACTCGCCATATAACAGGCAGCAATGGATTGTAGCATAAAAAAGTCTATAATTCTTGTCTAACGAAATGGCGATTAGTCCAAGACTACCGCAAACTCAACGAATACACGGTTGATGATAATCTTCCAGTACCCAATTTATCGGGAACATTTGACAAATTATGGCATGCTCGTTATAATTCCACAATCGATCTGCCTAAGGGTTTTCATCAAATTGTCCCTATGGAAGAGGGCAGACGCAAAACTGCCTTCTCTACACCCCAGGGCCATGACGAGTTTAATGGTATGCCTTTTGGGCTCCAAAATGCCCCTTCGACGTTCCAAAGGCTACTGAACTCTGTTCCTCATTAACAAAATATATGTTGTCTATATAGACGATATCTTGGTGTTTAGCTTGTTCTTAGGGGACCTTTTTGACAAATTTAGTTTCAATATTTAAAGCGCTTCGAAGAGCTAAGCTTAAAATCCAAGTAGACAAATGCGAACTTTTACAAAAAGTAACCCAGCTTAAGAACTTTATTACTTTTTGTAAAAATTCGCATGTCCTAAGGGACATGTCCTTACGACTACTGGAGTAAAGTCAAATCCTTCTAAGGTTTCGATTATACGAAACCTTCAATTACCAGATTCAGAGACAAAAATTAGAGCCTTTATTAGAAATGTCAGGTTTTTATGGTAAGTTCATCAAGGATTTCGCAATAATGACAATTAAAGGACATAGTGACCAATCCGGCAATATTAAGGTATCCCGACTTCAAGAAAAAATTTAAAATTGCTACCGTCGCTTCACAAGATGACCACCTTATTGGTTCTGCATCTAGGACCCTGTACAAGCACGGAACCCAATTATGCAACAATCGAAAAGGGATTGTTGGCCATAGTCTGGGGAGTAAAACACTCATTGGTGTTCATACTGAAATATCCGATCACGATTACAACCAAGGCTGCAAACCGGTCCGGAACCGAACCCTTAAAAACCGGTCCGGTTTGGGTTTTTTGGGTACGACGAACCGGACCATGAACCGAGCCCCTACTATTTTTGACTCCTCGAACCGGACCACTTTTTCGAAAAATTAGGTTCGGTTCACAAAGTTAAGTAGTTTTTCTAACGACAAGAAGTTCTCCAATCCTACGACATTTATTCTAGGTCAGATTTATAATATCACCATCGATAATAGATCAAATATGGTTCGAGCAGGAGAGCTTTTAAATGACAACTGCAGAGCAGAAAAGGAATGCAACTATGAAGGATGTAGTGCAGATGAAGATTGCTAATGTGAATCAAAAGCATTTCTTTATTTAGACGATGATCAAGTTACCTCAATTGGTTCCATGGAGGACTCTATAATTACAGTTCGTTGTGCAAAATTTAGTAGTTAACGATTTTTTTAAGAAAGTTTAGTTTGACGTTAGTAGAGTTCGCACACTTTGTAAGCAACTCTGAAATCACACTATATGAAATCAATTGCATATAGAAAAGAATAGAAAAATTTAAAAATCCACTGCTACACTGTGTGACGCGATGGAACTCAACCTACAAAATGTGCGAACTTTTACTAACTTTTAAAGATTTTTGCATTAGGAGTTCTTTAAAAAAGGTCCACCCAAAAACATCTGAATGGAACTTAGTAATTTGCTGCAGCCAATTTACAGAAATATGCAGCTTTATATTTCTGTATGTAGGTGTAGATGTAGATGTAGATGTACGTTTAACAATAACTATAGTTATAAAGCTTGGTGTACCAAGTGATTTATATTACGCTTGACATGCTGAAGATCCAAAAAGAAACTCTTAATGAGAGTTTTTAAAATTCAACTTTAAATGAATCAACTTTTAATTGTGAAGAAGAGAAGTTTATGAAAGCAATAAACATATATCAAATATAAAATCTGTAAGTGTTATAGATTCCTTCGAAAATTGTCCAAGACATACATCGACATACATCGACAAATGTTTTAAAATATTGGAAAGGTCAAAACAATGAGGACTTAAAAAATAATGCCTTGCTGTTCCAGCAACTCAGGTATCAGTTGAACGAGCCCTTCAACACATAAATTTTATCTTTCTACTCTAAGATCTAGTATAGATGAACAGCTCTTAAAAGACATAATACTTATTCTCAAAAGTTGTAAATGTCAGCTAATGAATTTGATAATTAAAATTACATTACTGAAATACGGAATATTTTTTTTAAATACAAGCATTAATAAATCAAAACTATTCTTTTATGTTCAAGCGAACCGAGGCTCGAACCAAAACCTTGGGTTTTGGGGTTCCAGGAATCGGTCCGCGAAACGAACCTTAGACTTTACAACGGGTTCGAACCAGAGAACTGCAAAACGTACCAAACATGTATACGCATACGTATAGCTTCAAATGCGTCAATGCTTCAATGCGTATCCAGTCAGAAAACGTATGCGTACTTCAATACTTCATAGTGCGTATGCGTATTTCAACTACGCTGACGTATACCTCAAAAGTACACACACTACGTTTTAATATTTGAGGCATACGCACACTACGCTTAATTTCTGTGCGTATACAAATCAAATGCGTATACGCACTTTTTATTCAAAATTTAAAAAAGCCGGAAAAGTTCCCTCTATATACATACTTTTGAATAAACTCAATAAGTATACAAATATAAACGAACCTTGGTCAAGACAAGATTACCCAAATGTCTCTGGAGCAAAATCTTGTAAACTTGTGCAATTTGCAGCTGCCATAATAAATTGAATCTCGGCTTGGCCCTTAATGGATGTTGTAGCCAAACTTATTTAACATGCTATAATAATTTGCGGCCGATGTTTAAATGCTATAATATATATAGCCAACTTCCAGAAACAGTTCACCAAAACCAAACAATTAAAAGTGGTAAAAAACACTATGTTTTCTCATACTTTCATAGGAGATCAATTAAATTGAACTAATGTAAGCCAATCTTAAATTTATTCATAGCCCGTTTGAAAATCTTCGGGTTTACTGCCGCGATAGCGCAATTTTTCTCATATTGACATTAACATTGCATATTTTTTTTGATAAAACTTTTGCTATCCAATCTTTCTGAGGGAACACAGGGTAAAAAAAGAATGCATACGAAACCATAAGAAACCATGTGATTGCAATTAACTGTAAGTTTTGTTTTGCATTAAAACACATAAATAAAATTATGGAAAAATGTCGCGTGCGTCACAAAGGATTCACGTCCATTGATAAAAACTGACAAAATATTTTTGCTAAAAACTTTTGTTTTAGGATCCTCTAACATTCATCTTTCTTTTAAAGTATTAGTCACACTTCAACTTACGAAGTGGCTTCCACTTTTTGTGCCGTGCGTCACAAAACTTTGTGATCAATTATTTCGCAACGGGCGATGGAAATTAGACAGCGTGAATTAAGACCGCGGTCGGCGGTCTAATTGCAATCTGAATAATGAATTTAGACCGCCATCACAAAATGAAATTAGACCGCGCGGTCTAGATCTTCCATGTTTGTTGTTTGAACGGATTGTGGATAGATACTTTTAAACTCATTTCCACACCCGCCGTAGACGACATTTTTTTTTTCAAAAATCGCACGATTTTTTTTTAAAAAATGTTGCCTTCGGCGCTTTTATACGTATAGAGAGCGAGCGGTCTAACTTCATTTTGTGATGGAAAATTCATTTTGCAGAATGAAATTACACTGCGCGGTCTAATTTCATTTTGTGATGGCGGTCTAAATTAATTTTGAAGAATGAAATAAGGCCGCGCGGTCTAATTTCGTTTTGTGATGGCGGTCTAAATTCATTTTGAAAAATGAAATAAGGCCGCGCAGTCTAATTTCATTTGATGGTCGTGGCCTAAATTCAATTTGCAGAATGAAATTAGACCGCCATTCAAAATGCACCGCGGTCTAATTTCACAGAGCCTTTCGCAACCTATTTTTAAATTATGTTTAATGCTATTCGAAAGTACACTTCAATCTCACTAAACACTGTGCATAAGTTGAAGGTATATCTTTGAAAAAAAAATATGTTTATATTTTATTCCAAAAACGAGTACGAAAGTAGCGTTCGTCACGCGGAAGTTGCCCATATAAAACTAATAGCAACGCACGCAAATACCAAGTATAAGTTTTGGCTAAAATTCACTCATTAACTAACTAAGTATATTGCTAAGTAAAACCAAAAAAAAATTTAACAAAGTAACTTAGATTTCCTATAGAAATTACAAAGTACGCATGAGTAAAAATGAAGCATTTTGAAAATGCCTACTGCTCAGTTTAAGTTCGTATTTAGTGCGTACTTTTCATAGTGCTTCAGCGTACGTATGCGTATATCAACTTTTGCGTCTACGTACTACGCATACTCAGTTTTTTTCTGATGCGTAGTGTGCGTATGCGTAGCCTACTATTTTTAATGCGTGTGCGTACATATGCGTATTTTAAAAAATGCGCACTACGTGCGTAGTTCGCATTAATGACTACGCATTGCAGTTCTCTGGTTCGAACCTCCGGACCGCACCTTCTGCCAAATTTTAGAGGTTTGCAGCCTTGAATAAAATAGCAGACAAAGTATGTTATTTGGTGAGTTGTTGCTTGCAAGTTCGCTGGCTCATTTAACAGCGCAATAATAAGCTCAATGTTTCTTTAAAACGCTTATCGATAGAAAAAAGTGTGTTATCGTGTTAATAGCAGCGGCTTAGCCGAGAAGAAGAATCTGCGGAATATCAACTTGTTCACGAGAACCAGCTAACCAGCTGGGTAAAACCAGCTTCACCAAAATTCTGGAATTAATCTTATGAGTAAAGTGCTTCTTTCTTTTCGCAGGAAAATAGATTATATCATTTAAATACTTCAGTTCAAGGCATCTTAGCGTAGCGCGGTTTGTCCACCAAAGAAATTTTTAAACAAAATTCAGATTTTTCTTAGTGGAAATTAGGAATTGTATTTTGAGCTACTTGATTAAGTTGCCACTTTAGTTAAAGTGTTAAATAGGTGTAACTTACTTTCTTTGATATAACTTATTTACTTACAGTTCTCGTTGAGTGGCCGATGCCGACTAACTGCGCGTTAGAGCTTACAAACCAAATTTCATCATAACCCAACCCCCGCAACCCATTTCCAAAATTTTTTCAAGATCGGGAAATCACACTACAAATTATTTCGCACACTATCCTTACAAACCGAGCTTCAACTCATTCGGATGAACAGACCTTTTTCGGGCATTTTCACACTCTGGGTCAGTGGGAAAACATTGTCAGGCATGGTGTGAATAACTGTGTGAATAAACAATCGGCGTGCATTTATATCACGGCTTCATGAGCTAGATTTTAAGGAATCAATAATTCTGTGAGCTATGAGTAGAAAGAAGTTCATAGATAGATCAAATCAGAAATAATGTCAAGGGGAACTTTGATTCAACTCTTGCACGGATCTAGTTTGAATCAACACCCAACAGGATTTGTATGGTGTTGGTTGTTGTCAAATAGCCGGCTAAGCACATTAGTAAAAAAAAACTTAGTTCATTTAAAATAAACGAAATTAAATGATAACAAATAAGAGCTTAAATTCAAGTCTGCAAACCGGTCCTGAACCGAACCCCAAAGAACCTATTCGGTTCGGGTTTTCCGCGTTCCTCGAACTGGACCATGAACCGAACCTTTCAAATATTTCAGCCCCCGAACCTCACCCCCTGTATACAAAAACGAGAAAGAAAGCTAACTTCTTCTGTGCCGAAGTTTTAATACACTTGAAAAAGCTCGCTCCAAAGGTAAGCGATTTCGACCAAACTTCGCAGATCAGTTTGAAAGCATTTAATTTTAATAATGACCGAGTTTAAGAAGGCTAACATTAAAAACAAAAAAGTTTTTCTCACAAAAACCCATCTTTCGAACGATCGTTTCTAGGGCAGCTACAAGAAGTAGTCATCCGATCCGGGCGGTTCCGACATATGAGCAGCGTGCAGCTAAAAGACAGAGACACTGTGCAAATTTTCAGCTCGATAGCTTCAAACGGACAGACGCACGGACAAAGCTCAATCGACTCACCTCGTCATGCTGATCAAGAATATATATACTTTATGTGGTCGGAGATAATTTCTTCTATGCGTTGCACACTCCTGGGCAAAATTATAATACAATTTTTAAGTGTATACAAAGGTTCGGTTCAAACAATCATTTAAGTCAATTTCTTAAGATCTTTTCCAGTTTTCTCAATTTTATGAACGAAAAAATAACTATTTTATAGTACCTATATAGTACAGAATCGCTTGAGTTGATAATTAAAAATGCTTTTTAGAAATCCAATCCATATTGCGATTTCGAGAAACCAAATGCATTTGGAAGATCATTTAAACAAGAACAGCTCTGATGAGTCCTTTTTAAGCTCTTTTGAAGATTAAAGAGATTGAGTTCATACCCGATTTAAAGAAGACTCGGAAATGACTCATGCTCAAGACATAATTTTTTAAAGTACGACTAGAAAAAGATTCGCAAATGATTGGAAATATGACTCGAAATTGACAAGAAAAACGGGGTATAAACGACTCTTTAAGAAGATTCTCGGCTTGGGCGCCATATTCTCCCGACAAAACCATCATTTATGACTATATTAATCAGACAGAGGACTGAAAAAAAGAGTCAAATGTGATCAAAAATTTCATGAAATGCTGGCTGGATGTGTACTTAGAAGGTGAGGCTTCCAAAATTCAAAGTCCAGGCACTTTTGAAAGACTTTTTAGAACACCAATGAATGATAACAATAAGGCATGTGATCCAGTCGACTGTACGACTCACATACATAGCTTGGCAATCTGGACGCGTTTTCCTGATCGAATATTTGTCTAAATTTTGACCGAATGTTGAGGCAAAAATCTGTCAACTGTTTAACAAGCTATGAACCCAGACTCGAAGCAAAACCTTGGGTTCCATTAGTACAGGAACCCGTCCGCGAACCGAACCTTACACTTTACCACGGGTTCGAACCTCCGGACCGAACCATCACCAAAATTTGACACGCTTGCAGCCTTGCTTAAATTACAATTAAGATTGAGGGAGAAATAAGGTTAGGATTTCTAAAAGTATTTCTTGAAAAAAATATTTCTTTAATTAAAAATGATTGAAATGATTGTGAGTTTGGAGCGGATGCCAATACATAATTAAGAAGTTTATATGCTAAATTATACATTTTTTCATATAAATATAGAAATTATTTCTTTAAATGAACATCAATCATTTCATCGCCATCCATTTCCTGATTTTCGGGCGTATCTTCGGGATCCAATAAATCGCCATCAAAGCTGAAATGAACAGAAATTTACATTTGTTCCAACATTTGTTCTCAAATGACCTACAATAATTGTATATTCTGCATATCGCATTCCAATTTCTCGGCACATTTGATGTATAAAGTTTTGAAAACTTCTTTTTTGCCAAATGGAATGACCCAACGTCTTCTCCATTTCTCAGCCTGCACTTTCAATTGAAATGTTTTGGATTTTTTTGTTAAGTCTGTGAGATCCAACTTGCTTTCGCTGGTGGCATTATTACTAATGGATTTGATGGCGCGACCATCTAAAAATAAATTAAAACTCTTGATATTTGTTATTGAATTAACTTATTTCATTCTGTACATACTCAAAGTGTAATAAGTTTTGAGATCAATGGTATGGGGCGAGTCGTTTATTTCCATTATGGGATCTTCTGTTGGCTCCGGCTGTACTGCAGCTGGTTCATCCGAGTTCACCTGTAACCATTTATGTTCATTTGCGTATTCAAATTATATTCGGTATGTTAAAACTTACAAAACCCTCCACAAGTGGCGAAACAGGAGTCAGGTGCTGGGTTATGGGCAAGGGAACTCTCGCGGCAGCTGCTTTCCTGCCGCCTGCATACCGTCTCTTTGGCAGCAGGGTAACGTCTAGCGTATTATCCTTCTCAGGCCGTTTGCCGAGCGAGGAGCGAGTGCGTCTGGCCACGGGAGTCTCTACAAGCTTTTGCTTCATCTCGATTTTAAGCTGTGAATCATCTTCTGTTGGCTCCGGCTGTACTGCAGCTGGTTCATCCGAGTTCACCTGTAACCATTTATGTTCATTTGCGTATTCAAATTATATTCGGTATGTTAAAACTTACAAAACCCTCCACAAGTGGCGAAACAGGAGTCAGGTGCTGGGTTATGGGCAAGGGAACTCTCGCGGCAGCTGCTTTCCTGCCGCCTACATACCGTCTCTTTGGCAGCAGGGTAACGTCTAGCGTATTATCCTTCTCAGGCCGTTTGCCGAGCGAGGAGCGAGTGCGTCTGGCCACGGGAGTCTCTACAAGCTTTTGCTTCATCTCGATTTTAAACTGTGAATCATCTTCTGTTGGCTCCGGCTGTACTGCAGCTGGTTCATCCGAGTTCACCTGTAACCATTTATGTTCATTTGCGTATCCAAATTATATTCGGTATGTTAAAACTTACAAAACCCTCCACAAGTGGCGAAACAGGAGTCAGGTGCTGGGTTATGGGCAAGGGAACTCTCGCGGCAGCTGCTTTCCTGCCGACTGCATACCGTCTCTTTGGCAGCAGGGTAACCTCTAGCGTATTATCCTTCTCAGCCCGTTTGCCGATCGAGGAGCGAGTGCGTCTGGCCACTGGAGTTTCTACAAGCTTTTGCTTCATCTCGATTTTCAACTGTGTTGGTTCATCCGAGTTCACCTGTAAGCATTTATGTTCAGTTGCGTATTCAAATTATATTCGGTATGTTAAAACTTAAAAAACCCTCCACAAGTGGCGAAACAGGAGTCAGGTGCTGGGTTATGGGCAAGGGAACTCTCGCGGCAGCTGCTTTCCTGCCGCCTGCATACCGACTCTTTGGCGGCAGGGTAACCTCTAGCGTATTATCCTTCTCAGGCCGTTTGCCGAGCGAGGAGCGAGTGCGTCTGGCCACTGGAGTTTCTACAAGCTTTTGCTTCATCTCGATTTTCAACTGTGTTGGTTCATCCGAGTTCACCTGTAACCATTTATGTTCATTTGCGTATTCAAATTATATTCGGAATGTTAAAACTTACAAAACCCTCCACAAGTGGCGAAACAGGAGTCAGGTGCTGGGTTATGGGCAAGGGAACTCTCGCGGCAGCTGCTTTCCTGCCGCCTGCATACCGACTCTTTGGCGGCAGGGTAACCTCTAGCGTATTATCCTTCTCAGGCCGTTTGCCGAGCGAGGAGCGAGTGCGTCTGGCCACTGGAGTTTCTACAAGCTTTTGCTTCATCTCGATTTTCAACTGTGAGTCATCGGTTGTTGGCTCCGGCTGTACTGCAGCTGGTTCATCCGAGCTCACCTGTAACCATTTATGTTCATTTGCGTATTCAAATTATATTCGGAATGTTAAAACTTACAAAACCCTCCACAAGTGGCGAAACAGGAGTCAGGTGCTGGGTTATGGGCAAGGGAACTCTCGCGGCAGCTGCTTTCCTGCCGCCTGCATACCGACTCTTTGGCGGCAGGGTAATCCCTAGCGTACTATCCCTTTGTTGCCCTTTGCGGAGCGAGGAGCGTGTGCGTCTAGCCACCGGAGTATCTACATGGTTTGGCTGCTTTTTCTCCATCTCATCATTCGAATTGGACAGGCTACGAAGTTTCTTGTGGCGATTTAAAGAAAATGAGACAAGTGGCAAGACCAGAGTATCCAAACACTTACCTGGCACAGGTGCGCGGTTGCGTGCCTTGATGAATATATCACAATCACCATCCGACATGTTAAAGTTGCATAAAAAAACCAAACTCTTTTTAAATGTCACTTTGAAGTGCCGTAAGACCGCTAGTATGACCAGGTTTTATGTCAACAGGGATGCTTTAGCTATAAAACAGCTAAGCTCAAAAGTATTGAAAAGCACTGAAAGCGATTTGGATTTCGGTAAATGTTTTCACACCGATATATCGGTGTCAAAGGCTGATTTATAATCAACAAAAAGATGGTAGGTTTTGAAATTTCTCTCATAGGTCTTCTCCAGTTTGTCGTAATGTCAATATCAGGTCTGAAGCCACACTGATAAGGTCCGATCAGTGTGCTAATCAGCGGCTTTAGACGTTCACAAATAATGCACGACAGAATCTTATATGCGATGTTGGCGCAAACTGCAGGTTCTCCTATTTTAAAAAGTGGGCAAATTACACTTAGACTCCAATCTTCGGGCATGCTCTCGTCGAACCATATTCTGCTGAGGAATTGGTGCATGCACCTTACCAACTCCTCGCCTCCAGCCTTAAACAGTTCAGCTGGCAGGTCATCTGCTCCTGCTGAATTGTTGTTCTTTAGCCTTTTTATGGCTCAACAGACTTCGTCACGTGGGTCTATCTCTATATCTATCTCTCTGACTCCTTGGATGTATTATAATATTATAGTTGGGAGCAAGTGAACTGGTACAGAGAATGTTATAGTCGGTTGTTTAAGTTTTATGCAGTTTTGAAGGACATCAACCGAAAGTAAGTCAGCGATTTTTTTGTACTTCTAGTACCTACGCTGAAATTTTAACAGCGATTTTTACCATTTCAATCACAAGCCTTTTTCCATTAAAAAATTACAAATTTTTTTTATCAAAGCTGCCATGTATGCACTTCCTCAGAATAATTTTTCCATTTATTTAAGACTTTTAGATGAGGTTACACATTCATTTTTTACATGTACAATTGTCATTCCAAAATACAATTTCTGTAATTTATCCAGAATTTTAAAATTTGTGGAAGGTGGTCAAAATTAATTAAAACAAAAAAATTTATATTTTTAAAATTGTTTTATTCATTGTCGTTGTCTATATATTAATCAAGTTGTACACAGAGAAGGTTCACTTTATCTTCAAGATGTGGTGAATGTGGAACCAGAAGTCGAAAATGGGGAAATCCGATTCAACGGCAAGTCAATAAAAGTAGATTGGTAGTCGAATGCCTATCAACGATGAGCCACCGAAGAAGATAGAGCTTACATCGGCCACTGTTCCTTTAAAGGAAAAAGATACAGATGACGCTATGCGGCGCAAACAGCGCTCCGGGTACAACGCATCACTAAAGTATCTTAAGACATTTGAGGGCAGCAACTCGAAGTCACTGACAGCGATGTAGACGGCACTGCGCAGGGGTGCTACGGCCGAACTGAAAGCACTTGCAACCACGACGGGGATGAAATCTCCTGCCGAATCGATGGCCGGCAAAGCATCTACGGAGGACACCCAGAAGCATTGCAGGAGATCGCCTCCAACGTCGACAACACCCACCCAAAAGTAGGGACCTGTTGGCGGAATCTCCAGGCGACAGCGATCGAAAGACTCGTCGAAGGCTCCGGAGAACAAGCGGATTGGACCATAAGATCTAGTGACTAGCTTAAGCTCGAAGACAGAACTTCAGGTGGCCAATATCGACTGAACTGACCCGACGAGAAATTGCTAGTCATGGAGGGAGTCAAACTGCCATGAAAAGGAGAAAAAATCCTTTCCTAGCTGTGTTAAATGGCATCTAATGGTAAAGGGGAGTTAATGTCGTAGTTTGTACCATTAAGGAATCCCTGAGCTTTCTCACTGACACAAATCTTGGCGTTGGTGACCTATGGCCTGGAGCAAGAATCGAGGTCTTAAAATTGGAAAGCGTGGTCAGCGGAAAAAGTAGATTCGCTTACTTGCTGGATAGGTAAAATATTCTAGAACAACAAGATACGCCGTTTGTTTTGATTTACCAGATAGAAATAGTCAAACAATAAAACTACAAATTCAGGAGTTATTTTAATTAAGACCTAACAGCCACACTGGTAACTCTGACATTGAGAGGTTACACAATACCATTTCGGAAAAGATAAGAGATTTGAATTGAGCGGAAAAACTACCGATTACACAACAAATTGTAAAAGCTATTACATACTATAATAATACTTTCCATACCACTATTAAGTGTACACCTAAGCTTAATAAAAGATAGGATAGATTACCTAAAACAAAGAGTTATGAACAAAAGAAATGAGAACCGGGAGGAATATATCGAAATTCGAGGTATTGGATATATGAAAAATTATAAAAGCTTACGACACAAAGAAGAACCTAAATTTAGAATAGGAAAGTTGGATAATGTTCATGACACAATTATAAAAAGACGTTAAAAATATTCTTCAGTAAAAATAAGAAAAATTTACAAAGTTGTAAACATTAATGTAATATCGTTAAATAATTAACTATAAGAATATGAAAAAATGATATTTGGTCAAATTCAGAACTCAGGAGAGTCCTTTAACTTGGAGGGAGGAGTTACATACCAGCCCACTGTAACTTATTCTTTTTTATAATTTCTCTTGAACTTTAGTCTTATTTTATGTCAAGCCACAAACAAACGGCACATTAAAGCTTTTGCTTAGTTCTAAACATAGATTAGATAAGAGCAGATAAGAATATGTACAATCATTCTGAAGACCAAAGTCTACTAATAAAGATCATTAAATCATACCTCGTGCGATGCGTTGCTCTCCAGAGTTACTCCATTTTGCTCGCACATGTCCTGAAGCTTAGAAAACTATCCCAAGTTATTGCGCATCATTTTCTTAGCTAGGATATGCGGAAGATTAGATTCTTCATACTCAATAAGTGCTCTTGCGACGTATTTAAGATAAAGAGTTAAGCTGTTAATGTGCTCATCTTCTAGTCCCGCCTCGATTGCTAAAATATGATTCGGCGCGCAGTCTGCCAGCTTAAGTATCCGCTTAATAAAGAATCGTTGGAATTGATCTGCCTTGTCGCTTTTTTTTTCCTCCCCATATTTGAGCTCGATAATGCTGCACCGTTCTGCTGATAGCATTGAATATTTCCCATTTTGCAGCTAGGTTTAGAGTTCCCTTGTTTAAAAAATTTGCCAACATTGTGCTTATACTCGCCTTCGCTTCTCTCGTTCTTGCTGCCACATGTTTTTTGAAAGTCATTGTTGGCGTCAAGACAACTCCAAGGTATTTGTACTCCTGTACTACCTTCATCTGTTCTGCCTGAAAAGTCAAATTTTCCTTTTCGGAACACCATAATCTCGGACTTCGTTTTATTAACTTCCATGCCCTACAATGTGCAGCATAACTCCAGTTTTTCAATCATTAGTTGAAGTGTTGTGGGTGGCTCCTCTACGATAACAATATCATCTGCATACAATAACAGCCTTATGTTGGTGTTCTCAATGTACAGGCCACCTCCTATGTGCCCGTGAAGGTCGTCCAGGTACAGCACAAATAGCAATGGTGACATAAGACATTCATGTTTCACCCCATACATTGTTTGAAACCGCTCCGAGAGTTGGGGTCCTGTCCAAACTGCACAGTTCGTTTGCGAGTATATTTATACCCTTGCAAAGGGTATTATAATTTTGCCCAGAAGTCTGAAACTGTATATAAACTAAACTATATATATTCTTGATCAGGGCGACGAGCTGAGTCGATTGAGCTTTGTCCGTGCGACTGTCAGTCTTTCCGTCTGTCTCTTGATAACTATTTAGCAGACTAATAAAAACCTGTATCTGAAGTATGATCCATAGTAATGGGCTATACTCGGATTCCAATCGATGGTCAAAATGGCTCTGTCATGGACCAACACCCCTGTTACAGATTACTTAACAGCTGCTCGTTCATGCCGAGAGAATCGACATCGGATATAGTAAAACTAGATGGATTTGGCCATTATCTTTTGTAGACTAGTTCTTAAGACTATACAGAATCAGAAAAATATGAGAACAAAATTTAACCATTTACAGATCCCTTTATTTTTGGAAATTAATTGAAAAACGAAATTGTTTTTCCTGTGTCAAAACACTTTCTTGACACACTGTACGAATATTTATGGTCATACTGCCACACTGGCAGTTATCGATAGAAATAGTTAGTATGTAAAAATGCAGATATCTATAAAACGCAGGGATTGATAAAACTTTGCAGGAATACGAGTTAAAGTCTCTATACCGTATTTTCATTGGGTCAAGGTCACGGCTATCGATATATGTAGTTAGTATGTGAAAATGCAAATTTCTCAAAATCGTAGGGATAGATTCCAATAAAACTTTGCAGGAATATGGATAAATGTCATATTTATCTCTGGGGATACCGTGTATGTCGTGCAACTCGCCAAGTCCGGCAACAAATTAGTAAATGATATCATCGATTGCCTGCATGGTCATCCTGCACTTTGCCGGTTAGTTCCACTCACTAGTTCCGGGGCGGAACCAGCGCACTGGCCTTACCAGTTCCGAGTCCAAGCCAAGGTGGGTCAATTAAAAAGCGAATTACTCGAAAACGTAGGGATAGATAATGATCAGCTTAACAGGATAGCTTCTTGAATATGTGTCCTTCACGCTGACATACCGTGCATGTTGGGCCCAACTCTGTGAACGGAGATATGAACGAAAATGTGGGGAGGCGATTTATCAACCTGATTTATTTAATACTCACAGTGCATAAATTCCCCCACAGGTTACATAAATCAATAGATTATGCAATTCTTAACAATATTGCATTAACAAATTTCAAAACAGTTCAATAGTTAAGGAATATATCAACAAACAAAAATATATGCGAATATTTAGTTGCTGCATTTTTGACTTGGCCTGTAAGTAATATTTAAAAATTATTTGAAATAAATATATTACGTTCAAGTTTTCCTTTAATATTTAAATATTACATACAGGCCAAATCAAAAATGCAGCAACTAAATATTCGCATATATAGATTTTGTTTGGATTTATAAAATTAATTTGTAAATTGATGTTTTATTGATGTAATGTTTTAAATTTAATAAGCTGTGTAATTTGTTTGATTGTGATCGTTGAAATTGTTTTTGTTGTGCTTTTGTTTTTGTTCGCCTCTGCTTGCAGAATAACGGCGAAATGCCTTTGCACCTGTCAACGCCAAGCAGAAGAGTTGCCGGAAAGTCTTAAAAGCGTTGTTATGTAGTTGTGACTTGTCACTGTCAGTGGCTCAGTCACTTTCAGTGACTGAGAAAAAAGAAAAAATTAATTTTTCGAAAGCTCTGCAG
>JBAMBO010002448.1:0-34390 GCA_037044535.1 Lordiphosa magnipectinata
ATTCCTTAACTATTGAACTGTTTTGAAATTTGTTAATGCAATATTGTTAAGAATTGCATAATCTATTGATTTATGTAACCTGTGGGGGTTGAAAAATCGCCTCCCCACATTTTTGTTCATATCTCCGTTCACAGAGTTGGGCCCAACATGCACGGTATATCAGCTTAAAAGACACGTATTCAAGAATGTATACTGACAATCTCATAAATATCTATCCCTACGATTTAAAGAAATTCCCTTTTCAGTGAACTAACATCAAAATTTTTCCATACAATATGGCGCAAAAAAATCATGTTGTCAAAAGATTCGTAAATGCTTCAATATAAGAGTTGGGCCCAACATGCACGGTATGTCAGCGTGAAGGACACATTTTCAAGAAGCTATGCTGTTAAGCTGATCATTATCTATCCCTACGTTTTCGAGTAATTCGCTTTTTAATTGACACACCTTGGCTTGGACTCGGAACTGGTAAGGCCAGTGTGCTGGTTCCGCCCCGGAACTAGTGAGTGGAACTAACCGCCAAAATGCAGTATGACCATGCAGGCAATCGATGATATCATTTATTAATTTTATGCCGGACTTGGCGAGTTGCACGACATACACGGTAGCCCCAGAGATAAATAAGACATTTATCCATATTCCTGCAAAGTTTTATTGGAATCTATCCCTACGATTTTGAGAAATTTGCATTTTCACATACTAACTACATATATCGAAAGCCGTGGCCTTGACCCAATGAAACTAAAAATTTGACGTTATTTTTTTTTGAGTTGGGACACACATGCACGGTATCCTCAGCTATTATAGAGACTTTAACTCGTATTCCTGCAAAGTTTTATCAATCCCTGGGTTTTATAGATATCTGTATTTTTACATACTAACTACTTCTATCGATAACTGCCAGTGTGGCAGTATGACCATAAATATTCGTACAGTGTGTCAAGAAAGTGTTTTGACACAGGAAAAAAAATTTCGCTTTTCAATTAATTTCCAAAAATAAAGGGATCTGTAAATGGTAAAATTTTGTTCTCATATTTTTCTGATTCTGTATAGTTTTAAGAACTAGTCTACAAAAGATAATGGCCAAATCCATCTAGTTTTACTATATCCGATGTCGATTCTCTCGGCATGAACGAGCAGCTGTTAAGTAATCGGTAACAGGGGTGTTGGTCCATGACAGAGCCATTTTGACCATCGATTGGAATCCGAGTATAGCCCATTACTATAGATCATACTCCAGATACAGGTTATCAAGAGACAGACGGAAAGACTGACAGACGTACGGACAAAGCTCAATCGACTCAGCTCGTCGCCCTGATCAAGAATATATATAGTTTAGTTTATATATAGTTTCAGACTTCTGGGACCCTTTGCAAGGGTATAAATATACTCGCAAACGAACTGTGCAGTTTGGACAGGACACCAACTCTCGGAGCGGTTTCAAACAATGTATGGGGTGAAACATGGATGTCTTATGTCATCATTGCTATTTGTGCTGTACCTGGACGACCTTTACGGGCACATAGGAGGTGGACTGTACATTGAGAACACCAACATAAGGCTGTTATTGTATGCAGATGATATTGTTATCGTAGCGGAGCATCCCACAACACTTCAACTAATGATTGAAAAACTGGAGTTATGCTGCACATTGTGGGGCATGGAAGTAAATAAAACGAAGTCCAAGATTATGGTGTTCCGAAAAGGAAAATTTGACTTTTCAGGCAGAACAGGTGAAGGTAGTACAGGAGTACAAATACCTGGGAGTTGTCTTGACGCCAACAATGAGTTTCAAAAAACATGTGGCAGCAAGAACGAGAGAGCGAAGGCGAGTATAAGCACAGTGTTGGCAAATTTTTTGAACAAGTGAACTCTAAACCTAGCTGCAAAATGGGAAATATTCAATGCTATCAGCAGAACGGTGCAGTGTTATCGAGCTCAAATATGGGGAGGAAAAATAAGCGACAAGGCAGATCAATTCCAACGATTCTTTATTAAGCGGATACTTAAGCTGGCAGACTGTGCGCCGAATTATATTTTAGCAAAAGAGGCGGGACTAGAAGATGAGCACATTAACAGCTTAACTCTTTATCTTAAATACGTGGCACGGGCACTTTTTGAGTATGAAGAATCTAAACTTCCGCATATCCTAGCTAAGAAAATGATGCGCAATAACTTGGGATAGTTTTCTAAGCTTCAGGACATGTGCGAGCAAAATGGAGTAACTCTGGAGAGCAACGCATCGCACGAGGTATGATTTAATGATCTTTATTAGTAGACTTTGGTCTTCAGAATGATTGTACATATTCTTATCTGCTCTTATCTAATCTATGTTTAGAACTAAGCAAAAGCCTTAATGTGCCGTTTGTTTGTGGCTTGACATAAAATAAGACTAAAGTTCAAGAGAAATTATAAAAAAGAATAAGTTACAGTGGGCTGGTATGTAACTCCTCCCTCCAAGTTAAAGGACTCTCCTGAGTTCTGACTTTGACCAAATACCATTTTTTCATATTCTTATAGTTAATTATTTAACGATATTACATTAATGTTTACAATTTTGTAAATTTTTCCTATTTTTACTGAAGATTATTTTTAACGTCTTTTTATAATTGTGTCATGAACATTATCCAACTTTCCTATTCTAAATTTAGGTTCTTCTTTGTGTCGTAAGCTTTTATAATTTTCCATATATCCAATACCTCGAATTTCGATATATTCCTCCCGGTTCTCATTTCTTTTGTTCATAACTCTTTGTTTTAGGTAATCTATCCTATCTTTTATTATACTTAGGTGTACACTTAATAGTGGTATGGAAAGTATTATTATAGTATGTAATAGCTTTTACAATTTGTTGTGTAATCGGTAGTTTTTCCGCTCAATTCAAAACTCTTATCTTTTCCGAAATGGTATTGTGTAACCTCTCAATGTCAGAGTTACCAGTGTGGCTGTTAGGTCTTAATTAAAATAACTCCTGAATTTGTAGTTTTATTGTTTGACTATTTCTATGTGGTAAATCAAAACAAACGGCGTATCTTGTTGTTCTAGAATATTTTACCTATCCAGCAAGTAAACGAATCTACTTTTCCCGCTGACCACGCTTTGCAATTTTAAGACCTCGATTCTTGCTTCAGGCCATAGGTCACCAACGCCAAGATTTGTGTCAGTGAGAAAGCTCAGGGATTCCATAATGGTACAAACTACGACATTAACTCCCCTGTACCATTAGATGCCATTTAACACAGCTAGGAAAAGATTTTTTCTCCTTTTCATGGCAGTTTGACTCCCTCCATGACTAGCAACTTCTCATCGGGTCAGTTCAGTCGATATTTGCCACCTGAAGTTCTGTCTTCGAGCTTAAGCTAGTCACAAGATCTTTCGGTCCAATCCGCTTGTTCTCCGGAGCCTTCGACGAGTCTTCCGATCGCTGTCGCCTGGAGATACCGGCAATCTCCTGCAATGCTTCTGGGTGTCCTCCGTGGATGCTTTGCCGGCCATCGATTCGGCAGGAGATTTCATCCCCATCGTGGTTGCAAGTGCTTTCAGTTCGGCCGTAGCACCCCTGCGCAGTGCCGTCTACATCGCTGTCAGTGACTTAGAGTTCCTGCCCTCAAATGTCTTAAGATACTTTAGAGATGCTTTGTACCCGGAGCGCTGTTTGCGCCGGATAGCGTCATCTGTATCTTTTTCCTTTAAAGGAACAGTGGCCGATGTAAGCTCTATCTTCTTCGGTGGCTCATCGTTGATAGGCATTCTACTACCAATCTACTTTTATTGACTTGCCGTTGAATCGGATTTCCCCATTTTCGACTTCTGGTTCCACATTCACCACATCTTGAAGATAAAGTGAACCTTCTCTGTGTACAACTTGATTAATATATAGATAACGACAATGAATAAAACAATTTTAAATATATAAATTTTTTTTGTTTTAATTTATTTTGACCACCTTCCACAAATTTTAAAATTCTGGAAAAATTACAGAAATTATATTTTGGAATGACAATTGTGCATGTAAAAAATGAATGTGTAACCTCATCTAGAAGTCTTAAATAAATGGAAAAATTATTCTGAGGAAGTGCATACATGGCAGCATGGCAATGGATAGATGGCTTGAAAAAGGCTTGTGATTGAAATGTTAAAAATCGCTGTTAAAATTTCAGCGTAGGTACTAGAAGTACAAAAAAATCGCTGACTTACTTTCGGTTGATGTCCTTCAAAACTGCATAAAACTTAAACAACCGACTATAACATTCTCTGTACCAGTTCACTTGCTCCCAACTATAATATTATAATACATCCAAGGAGTCAGAGAGATAGATATAGAGATAGACCCACGTGACGAAGTCTGTTGAGCCATAAAAAGGCTAAAGAACAACAATTCAGCAGGAGCAGATGACCTGCCAGCTGAACTGTTTAAGGCTGGAGGCGAGGAGTTGGTAAGGTGCATGCACCAATTCCTCAGCAGAATATGGTTCGACGAGAGCATGCCCGAAGATTGGAGTCTAAGTGTAATTTGCCCACTTTTTAAAATAGGAGACCCTGCAGTTTGCGCCAACATCGCATATAAGATTCTGTCGTGCATTATTTGTGAACGTCTAAAGCCGCTTATTAGCACACTGATCGGACCTTATCAGTGTGGCTTCAGACCTGATATTGACATTACGACAAACTGGAGAAGACCTATGAGAGAAATTTCAAAACCTACCATCTTTTTGTTGATTATAAATCAGCCTTTGACACACCGATATATCGGTGTGAAAACATTTACCGAAATCCAAATCGCTTTCAGTGCTTTTCAATACTTTTGAGCTTAGCTGTTTTATAGCTAAAGCATCCCTGTTGACATAAAACCTGGTCATACTAGCGGTCTTACGGCACTTCAAAGTGACATTTAAAAAGAGTTTGGTTTTTTTATGCAACTTTAACATGTCGGATGGTGATTGTGATATATTCATCAAGGCACGCAACCGCGCACCTGTGCCAGGTAAGTGTTTGGATACTCTGGTCTTGCCACTTGTCTCATTTTCTTTAAATCGCCAGGTATCCCCAAGAAACTTCGTAGCCTGTCCAATTCGAATGATGAGATGGAGAAAAAGCAGCCAAACCATGTAGATACTCCTGTGGCTAGACGCACACGCTCCTCGCTCCGCAAAGGGCAACAAAGGGATAGTACGCTAGGGATTACCCTGCCGCCAAAGAGTCGGTATGCAGGCGGCAGGAAAGCAGCTGCCGCGAGAGTTCCCTTGCCCATAACCCAGCACCTGACTCCTGTTTCGCCACTTGTGGAGGGTTTTGTAAGTTTTAACATACCGAATATAATTTGAATACGCAAATGAACATAAATGCTTACAGGTGAACTCGGATGAACCAACACAGTTGAAAATCGAGATGAAGCAAAAGCTTGTAGAATCTCCTGTGGCCAGACGCACTCGCTCCTCGCTCGGCAAACGGCCTGAGAAGGATAATACGCTAGAGGTTACCCTGCTGCCAAAGAGACGGTATGCAGTCGGCAGGAAAGCAGCTGCCGCGAGAGTTCCCTTGCCCATAACCCAGCACCTGACTCCTGTTTCGCCACTTGTGGAGGGTTTTGTAAGTTTTAACATAACGAATATCATTTGAATACGCAAATGAACATAAATGCTTACAGGTGAACTCGGATGAACCAACACAGTTGAAAATCGAGATGAAGCAAAAGCTTGTAGAAACTCCAGTGGCCAGACGCACTCGCTCCTCGCTCGGCAAACGGCCTGAGAAGGATAATACGCTAGAGGTTACCCTGCTGCCAAAGAGACGGTATGCAGGCGGCAGGAAAGCAGCTGCCGCGAGAGTTCCCTTGCCCATAACCCAGCACCTGACTCCTGTTTCGCCACTTGTAGAGGGTTTTGTAAGTTTTAACATACCGAATATCATTTGAATACGCAACTGAACATAAATGCTTACAGGTGAACTCGGATGAACCAACACAGTTGAAAATCGAGATGAAGCAAAAGCTTGTAGAAACTCCAGTGGCCAGACGCACTCGCTCCTCGCTCGGCAAACGGCCTGAGAAGGATAATACGCTAGACGTTACCCTGCTGCCAAAGAGACGGTATGCAGTCGGCAGGAAAGCAGCTGCCGCGAGAGTTCCCTTGCCCATAACCCAGCACCTGACTCCTGTTTCGCCACTTGTGGAGGGTTTTGTAAGTTTTAACATACCGAATATAATTTGAATACGCAAATGAACATAAATGCTTACAGGTGAACTCGGATGAACCAACACAGTTGAAAATCGAGATGAAGCAAAAGCTTGTAGAATCTCCTGTGGCCAGACGCACTCGCTCCTCGCTCGGCAAACGGCCTGAGAAGGATAATACGCTAGAGGTTACCCTGCTGCCAAAGAGACGGTATGCAGTCGGCAGGAAAGCAGCTGCCGCGAGAGTTCCCTTGCCCATAACCCAGCACCTGACTCCTGTTTCGCCACTTGTAGAGGGTTTTGTAAGTTTTAACATACCGAATATCATTTGAATACGCAAATGAACATAAATGCTTACAGGTGAACTCGGATGAACCAACACAGTTGAAAATCGAGATGAAGCAAAAGCTTGTAGAAACTCCAGTGGCCAGACGCACTCGCTCCTCGCTCGGCAAACGGCCTGAGAAGGATAATACGCTAGAGGTTACCCTGCTGCCAAAGAGACGGTATGCAGGCGGCAGGAAAGCAGCTGCCGCGAGAGTTCCCTTGCCCATAACCCAGCACCTGACTCCTGTTTCGCCACTTGTAGAGGGTTTTGTAAGTTTTAACATACCGAATATCATTTGAATACGCAACTGAACATAAATGCTTACAGGTGAACTCGGATGAACCAACACAGTTGAAAATCGAGATGAAGCAAAAGCTTGTAGAAACTCCAGTGGCCAGACGCACTCGCTCCTCGATCGGCAAACGGCCTGAGAAGGATAATACGCTAGAGGTTACCCTGCTGCCAAAGAGACGGTATGCAGGCGGCAGGAAAGCAGCTGCCGCCAGAGTTCCCTTGCCCATAACCCAGCACCTGACTCCTGTTTCGCCACTTGTGGAGGGTTTTGTAAGTTTTAACATACCGAATATAATTTGAATACGCAAATGAACATAAATGGTTACAGGTGGACTCGGATGAACCAGCTGCAGTACAGCCGGAGCCAACAGAAGATCCCATAAGGGAAATAAACGACTCGCCCCATACCATTGATCTCAAAACTTATTACACTTTGAGTTTGTACAGAATGAAATAAGTTAATTCAATAACAAATATCAAGAGTTTTAATTTATTTTTAGATGGTCGCGCCATCAAATCCATTAGTAATAATGCCGCTAGCGAAAGCAAGTTGGATCTCACAGACTTAACAAAAAAACCCAAAACATTTCAATTGAAAGTGCAGGCTGAGAAATGGAGAAGACGTTGGGTCATTCCATTTGGCAAAAAAGAAGTTTTCAAAACTTTATACATCAAATGTGCCGAGAAATTGGAATGCGATATGCAGAATATACAATTATTGTAGGTCATTTGAGAACAAATGTTGGAACAAATGTAAATTTCTGTTCATTTCAGCTTTGATGGCGATTTATTGGATCCCGAAGATACGCCCGAAAATCAGGAAATGGAAGGCGATGAAATGATTGATGTTCATTTAAAGAAATAATTTCTATATTTATATGAAAAAATGAATAATTTAGCATATAAACTTCTTAATTATGTATTGCCATCCGCTCCAAACTCACAATCATTTCAATCATTTTTAATTAAAGAAATAATATTTTTTTCAAGAAATACATTTAGAAATCCTAACCTTATTTCTCCCTCAATCTTAATTGTAATTTAAGCAAGGCTGCAAGCGTGTCAAATTTTGGTGATGGTTCGGTCCGGAGGTTCGAACCCGTGGTAAAGTGTAAGGTTCGGTTCGCGGACGGGTTCCTGTACTAATGGAACCCAAGGTTTTGCTTCGAGTCTGGGTTCATAGCTTGTTAAACAGTTGACAGATTTTTGCCTCAACATTCGGTCAAAATTTAGACATATATTCGATCAGGAAAACGCGTCCAGATTACCAAGCTATGTATGTGAGTCGTACAGTCGACTGGATCACATGCCTTATTGTTATCATTCATTGGTGTTCTAAAAAGTATTTCAAAAGTGCCTGGACTTTGAATTTTGGAAGCCTCACCTTCTGAGTACACATCCAGCCTGCATTTCATGAAATTTTTGATCACATTTGAGTCTTTTTTTCAGTCCTCTGTCTGATTAATATAGTCATAAATGATGGTTTTGTCGGGAGAATATGGCGCCCAAGCCGAGAATCTTCTTAAAGAGTCGTTTATACCCCGTTTTTCTTGTCAATTTCGACTCATATTTCCAATCATTTGCGAATCTTTTTCTAGTCGTATTTTAAAAAATTATGTCTTGAGCATGAGTCATTTCCGAGTCTTCTTTAAATCGGGTATGAACTCAATCTCTTTAATCTTCAAAAGAGCTTAAAAAGGACTCATCAGAGCTATTCTTGTTTAAATGATCTTCCAAATGCATTTGGTTTCTCGAAATCGCAATATGGATTGGATTTCTAAAAAGCATTTTTAATTATCAACTCAAGCGATTCTGTACTATATAGGTACTATAAAATAGTTATTTTTTCGGTCATAAAATTGAGAAAACTGGAAAAGATCTTAAGAAATTGACTTAAATGATTGTTTGAACCGAACCTTTTTATACACTTAAAAAGTGTATTATAATTTTGCCCAGGAGTGTGGAACGCATAGAAGGAATTATCTCCGACCACATAAAGTATATATATTCTTGATCAGCATAACGAGGTGAGTCGATTGAGCTTTGTCCGTCCGTCTGTCCGTTTGAAGCTATCGAGCTGAAAATTTGCACAGAGTCTCTGGCTTTTAGCTGCACGCTGCTCATATGTCGGAACCGCCCGGATCGGATGACTTCTTCTTGTAGCTGCCCTAGAAACGATCGTTCGAAAGATGGGTTTTTGTGAGAAAAACTTTTTTGTTTTCAATGTTAGCCTTCTTAAACTCGGTCATTATTAAAATTAAATGCTTTCAAACTGATCTGCGAAGTTTGGTCGAAATCGCTTACCTTTGGAGCGAGCTTTTTCAAGTGTATTAAAACTTCGGCACAGAAGAAGTTAGCTTTCTTTCTCGTTTTTGTATACAGGGGGTGAGGTTCGGGGGCTGAAATATTTGAAAGGTTCGGTTCATGGTCCAGTTCGAGGAACGCGGAAAACCCGAACCGAATAGGTTCTTTGGGGTTCGGTTCAGGACCGGTTTGCAGACTTGAATTTAAGCTCTTATTTGTTATCATTTAATTTCGTTTATTTTAAATGAACTAAGTTTTTTTTTACTAATGTGCTTAGCCGGCTTTTGGCAACAACCAACACCATACAAATCCTGTTGGGTGTTGATTCAAACTAGATCCGTGCAAGAGTTGAATCAAAGTTCCCCTAGACATTATTTCTAATTTGATCTATCTGTGAACTTCTACTCATAGCTCACAGAATTATTGATTCCTTAAAATCTAGCTCATGAAGCCGTGATATAAATGCACGCCAATCGTTTCTGCTTTGCTCGAGGAGGCTTCAGTTATTCACACCATGCCTGACAATGTCTTCCCACTGACCCAGAGTGTGAAAATGCCCGAAAAAGGTCTGTACGACGGAAATCACTATTTTTCATCCGAATGAGTTGAAGCTCGGTTTGTAAGGATATCCAACGATCTTGATCTTGAAAAAATTTTGGAAATGGGTTGCGGGGGTTGGCTTATGATGAATTTTGGTTTGTAAGCTCTAACGCGCAGTTAGTCGGCATCGGCCACTCAACGAGAATTGTAAGTAAATAAGTTATATCAAATAAAGTAAGTTACACCTATTTAACACTTTAACTAAAGTGGCAACTTAATCAAGTAGCTCAAAATACAAGTCCTAATTTCCACTAAGAAAAAGCTGAATTTTGTTTAAAAATTTCTTTGGTGGACAAACCGCGCTACGCTAAGATGCCTTGAACTGAAGTATTTAAATTATATGATTTGTTTTCCTGCGAAAAGAAAGAAGCACTTTACTCATAAGATTAATTCCAGAATTTTGGTGAGGCTGGTTTTACCCAGCTGGTTAGCTGGTTCTCGTGAACAAGTTGATATTCCGCAGATTCTTCTTCTCGGCTAAGCCGCTGCTATTAACACGATAACACACTTTTTTCTATCGATAAGCGTTTTAAAGAAACATTGAGCTTATTATTGCGCTGTTAAATGAGTCCGCGAACTTGCAAACAACAACTCACCAAATAACATACTTTGTCTGCTATTTTAATCAAGGCTGCAAACCTCTAAAATTTGGCAGAAGGTGCGGTCCGGAGGTTCGAACCAGAGAACTGCAATGCGTAGTCATTAATGCGAACTACGCACGTAGTGCGCATTTTTTAAAATACGCATATGTACGCACACGCATTAAAAATAGTAGGCTACGCATACGCACACTACGCATCAGAAAAAAACTGAGTATGCGTAGTACGTAGACGCAAAAGTTGATATACGCATACGTACGCTGAAGCACTATGAAAAGTACGTACTAAATACGAACATAAACTGGGCAGTAGGCATTTTCAAAATGCTTCATTTTTACTTCATTTATGCGTACTTTGAAATTTCTATAGGAAATCTAAGTTACTTTGTTAAATTTTTTAAGTTAGTTAGTTAATTTATCTTGTTATGAGTGAATTTTAGCCAAAACTTATACTTGGTATTTGCGTGAACAGTAGTCTCGAAAATATTTTATTACAATTATTATTGCTATTAGTTTTATTTGGGCAACTTCCGCACGACGAACGCTACTTTCGTACTCGTTTTTGGAATAAAATATAAACAAATTTTTTTTTCAAAGATATTCCTTCAACTAATGCACAGTGTTTAGTGAGATCGAAGTGTACTTTCGAAAGCATAAAACATAATTTAAAAATAGGTTGCGAAAGGCTCTGTGAAATTAGACCGTGGTGCATTTTGAATGGCGGTCTAATTTCATTCTGCAAATTGAATTTAGGCCACGAACATCAAATGAAATTAGACAGCGCGGCCTTATTTCATTTTTTAAAATGAATTTAGACCGCCATCACAAAATGAAATTAGACCGCGCGGTCTAGATCTTCCATGTTTGTTGTTTGAACGGATTGTCGATAGATACTTTTAAACTCATTTCCACACCCGCCGTAGACAACATTTTTTTTTTTTTTGTCAGTTTTTATCAATGGGCGTGAATCCATTTTTCCATAATTTTATTTATGTGTTTTAATGCAAAACAAAACTTACAGTTAATTGCAATCACATGGTTTCTTATGGTTTCGTATGCATTCTTTTTTTACCCTGTGTTCCCTCAGAAAGATTGGATAGCAAAAGTTTTATCAAAAAAAATATGCAATGTTAATGTCAATATGAGAAAAATTGCGCTATCGCGGCAGTAAAACCGAAAATTTTCAAACGGGCTATGAATAAATATAAGATTGGCTTACATTAGTTCAATTTAATTGATCTCCTATGAAAGTATGAGAAAACATAGTGTTTTTTACCACTTTTAATTGTTTGGTTTTGGTGAACTGTTTCTGGAAGTTGGCTATATATATTATAGCATTTAAACATCGGCCGCAAATTATTATAGCATGTTAAATAAGTTTGGCTACAACATCCATTAAGGGCCAAGCCGAGATTCAATTTATTATGGCAGCTGCAAATTGCACAAGTTTACAAGATTTTGCTCCAGAGACATTTGGGTAATCTTGTCTTGACCAAGGTTCGTTTATATTTGTATACTTATTGAGTTTATTCGAAAGTATGTATATAGAGGGAACTTTTCCGGCTTTTTTAAATTTTGAATAAAAAGTGCGTATACGCATTTGATTTGTATACGCACAGAAATTAAGCGTAGTGTGCGTATGCCTCAAATATTAAAACGTAGTGTGTGTACTTTTGAGGTATACGTCAGCGTAGTTGAAATACGCATACGCACTATGAAGTATTGAAGTACGCATACGTTTTCTGAATGGATACGCATTGAAGCATTGACGCATTTGAAGCTATACGTATGCGTATACGTGTTTGGTACGTTTTGCAGTTCTTTGGTTCGAACCCGTTGTAAAGTCTAAGGTTCGTTTCGCGGACCGATTCCTGGAACCCCAAAACCCAAGGTTTTGGTTCGAGCCTCGGTTTGCTTGAACATAAAAGAATAGTTTTGATTTATTAATGCTTATATTTAAAAATAATATTCTGTATTTCAGTAATGTAATTTTAATTATCAAATTCATTAGCTGACATTTACAACTTTTGAGAATAAGTATTATGTCTTTTAGGAGCTGTTCATCTATACTAGCTCTTAAAGTAGAAAGATAAAATGTATGTGTTGAAGGGCTCGTTCAACTGATACCTGAGTTGCTGGAACAGCAAGGCATTATTTTTTTAGTCCTCATTGTTTTGACCTTTCCAATATTTTAAAACATTTGTCGATGTATGTCTTGGACAATTTTCGAAGGAATCTATAACACTTACAGATTTTATATTTGATATATGTTTATTGCTTTCATAAACTTCTCTTCTTCACAATCAAAAGTTGATTCATTTAAAGTTGAATTTTAAAAACTCTTATTAAGAGTTTCTTTTTGGATCTTCAGCATGTCAAGCGTAATATAAATCACTTGGTACACCAAGCTTTATAACTATAGTTATTGTTAATCCTACATCTGCAGCTTTATATTTCTGTAAATTGGCTGCAGCAAATTAATTATATTTTAAACTACGTTACATTCAGATGTTTTTGGGTGGAGCTTTTTTAAAGAACTCTTAATGCAAAAATCTTTAAAAGTTAGTAAACGTTCGCACATTTTGTAGGTTGAGTTCCATCGCGTCACACAGTCTAGCAGTGGATTTTTATATTTTTCTATTCTTTTCTATATGCAATTGATTTCATATAGTGTGATTTCAGAGTTGCTTACAAAGTGTGCGAACTCTACTTAAGTCAAACTAAACTTTCTTAAAAAAATCGTTAACTACTAAATTTAGCACAAACAACTGTAATTATAGAGTCCACCATGGAACCTATTGAGGTAGGTAGAAGTAAAGAAATGCTTTTGACTCATATTAGCAATCTTCATCTGCACTACATCCTTCATAGTTGCATCCCTCTTCTGCTCTCCAGTTGTCATTTAAAAGCTCTCCTGCTCGAACCATATTTGATCCATTATCGATGGTGATATTATAAATCTGACCTAGAAAAATGTCGTAGGATTGGAGAACTTCTTGTCGTTAGAAAAACTACTTAACTTTGTGAACCGAACCTAATTTTTCGAAAAAGTGGTCCGGTTCGAGGAGTCAAAAACAGTAGGGGTTCGGTTCATGGTCCGGTTCGTCGTACCCAAAAAACCCAAACCGGACCGGACTTTAGGGGTTCGGTTCCGGACCGGCTTGCAGCCTTGGTTGTAATCGTGATCGGATATTTCAGTATGAACACCAACTTTTCCCACTTTTATATGTCTTCGAACGATACCTGCAACGATTCCCTAATTGATATCATTTTGGTCTATAAAAATTCTTTTATTTCCAAACGGTGATTCGGTTTCGCTCGGTTTTTCTTGCACAAGGAGAATTTGCGTTCTAAAACGGCTTACAATAGTTTCGAGTATATCAAAATGGTCGTGCAAATCTTCCTCCTGAGAATGGCTAGTATGTGCATCGATAGAGTCGTTAATTTCTTGAAATGTACCCTCGCTCTGCACTGGATATTCGGTGGAATTGGAAAAGTCTCCAGCGACTATTTCATAAGTGTCACTGTTTATTCGACTTGGAAAATCTGCATTTCCCTTTTCTGTATTCTATTTTAAATTGGTATTTTCCCAGTTCGATAAGCCATCTTTGAAGGCGAGGACCTATATCTTTGACGGAATACTTTACCATCAGTCACTTTAGTGGTTGATGATCACTATCAAGATCGAACTCTCTGCCGCATAAAAAGGGCCCGAGTGTTTTACTACCCAGACTATGGCCAACAATTCCTTTTCGATGGTTGCATACTTGGTTTCGTGCTTGTACAGGGTCCTAGATGCAGAAGCAATTAGGTGGTCATCTTGTGAAACGACGGTAACAATTTTAAATTTTTTCTTGAAGTCCGGATACCTTAATATTGCCGGATTGGTCACTATGTCCTTTAATTGTCATTATTGCGAAATCCTTGATGAACTTACCATAAAAAAATGTCATTTCCAATAAAGGCTCTAATTTTTATACTCTGTACCGAAGGTACATAGAGTATATTAAGTTTGTGCAAAAGTATGTAACAGGGAGAAGGAATCGTTTCCGACCCTATAAAGTATATATATTCTTGATCAGCATCAACAGCCGATTCGATATAGCCATGTCCGTCTGTCCGTCTGTCCGTCCGTCCGTCCGTCCGTCCGTCCGTCCGTCCGTCCGTATGAACGAAGAGATCTCAGAGATGGTAAGAGATAGAGGTTTGACATGTATGGGACATATATTTCTTATACTTGCAGGCAGATTAAGTTTATTTTCAATTTTTGCCACGCCCCCTCCCGCCCCCACAATTTGAAAAAAACTTCATATCTCCTACAGTTTTGGAGATAGATCGTTCGTTCCTTCTAGAGATACCTTGTAAATAAAATTATTTATCGATTTGCTGAAGGAATGATAAAGATCGGATGAACGATACTCAAGTTATGGGCAAAAAACGGCCAGTTAACACCACCCACCCCCCACCAACAACCACAGCAACATACCCTAACCGTTCAACACAGGAAATCTTAGTGCGAGAGAGAAAAGAGAGAGAGAGAGAAAGTTAGAGAGCGCACCGCGTTGTGCGCGGGGTGTTAACTGGCCGTTTGACTCCTGAGCAAATGCGAGTGTAAGGGTACAGAGTATGTTATAGTCGGGCTTGACCGACTTTCTTTCTTGTTGCCTCTGAATCTGGTAATTGAAGGTTTCGTATAATCGAAACCTTAGAAGGATTTGACTTTACTCCAGTAGTCGTAAGGACATGTCCTTAGAACTGGGTTACTTTTTGTAAAAATTCGCATTTGTCTACTTGGATTTTAAGCTTAGCTCTTCGAAGTGCTTTTAATATTGAAACTAAATTTGTCAAAAAGGTCCCCTAAGAACAAGCTAAACACCAAGATATCGTCTATATAGAGAACAAATATTTTGTTAATGAGGAACAGAGTTCAGTAGCCTTTGGAACGTCGAAGAGGCATTTTGGAGCCCAAAAGGCATACGATTAAACTCGTAATGGCCCTGGGGTGTAGAGAAGGCAGTTTTGCGTCTGTCCTCTTCCATAGGGACAATTTGATGAAAACCTTTAGGCAGATCGATTGTGGAATTATAACGAGCATGCCATAATTTGTCAAATGTTCCCGATTAATTTGGGTACTGGAAGTTTATCATCAACCGTGTATTCGTTGAGTTTGCGGTAGTCTTGGACTAATCGCCATTTTGTTAGAAAAAAGTTATAGACTTTTTTTGCTACAATCCATTGCTGACTGTTATATGGCGAGTTGCTTTCCCTGATTATACCTTGCGATAACATTTGCTGAATTTGCGCTTGGAATTCTTCTTCATGTATTTGAGGATATCTGTAAGCCTTCGAACACAGGTGTGTCTGTTGCTGTCACAATTTCATGGAAAACATCTTTGAAAAAAGGGTTGCCAAATTCGCATATTACTTTGTGTATTATAGCTTTTTCCTCCTCATTAAAATGAGAAAACTTTGTCTCTTTCAATATGTTCTATATTACTCACCAAGTCAAATATAACGGCAATATATTCACTTCGAAAAAAATTTTATTACCAAAAATCTATAATAAACGATTTTTGCAATTGATTTTGGTTTTTAGTGGTTTTAGAAAATTTTAACCCATCATGGCGTCATAGTTTCTATTTTTAAAGTCAATAGCTTTCCACTTAGCGGTACCTGTTGCTAAAAATTGCTTGGATATTGGAGTTGTCATTTTATATTTAATATGATCGATACCTAAAAGAGTTTGATACAATAGAGGTTTTTTTTTATTTTTGGTATTTCATAGTTCTCTTAAAGAACATCTGGTTTAATAATGCTAGTATCTGACCCCGTGTCTACATGGCATCTAATACTTTGCCGTCCGATAGAGATTACTATTATTGGCAACTTGCATTGTGATCCATAGCGTGATTAGAATATTGGTTGCTGCTAACACTCATCTTTGACACCCAAGTCTGCCCTGATTGATTTGGTTTTGGGGACTTTAATTATTTTAACTCTGAGAGCTCATATTATTATTACTGTTAAAGCTTGGAAGTTTTGAAGCACGATTACCGTTTGGAATGTTTGAAACCTGATTTACATTAGTATTAGCATCGCTACCCTGTGGCACTCCATCTCCAATGATGAACTCTTCCGTTGTGTACTCATTTTGACGAACAGATGAACTCTGTTGCTGACATAACATTTTAAGAGTTTTGCTCGGTCCTTTTCTGTATGTATTGTACACTGCCGACATCCCAACAGACCCCCGACTAACAATGTCCACTTTTGCTGATGATACGGCAATTCTAAGCAGATCACGATGTCCAATTATCGCATCCAGACTTTTGGCAAGCCACCTATCTCACGTGGAGGAGTGGCTGGCCAACTGGCGCATAAAAATTAACGAGCAAAAGTGTAAACACGTGACGTTCGCACTCAACAGAAGCACCTGTCCCCAGATATCCCTAAACGCGACTATGATACCACAATCAAACGATGTTGTTTACCTTGGTGTCCACGTCGACAGAAGGCTCACTTGGAGCAAACACATAGAGTCGAAAAAACTTCAAATAAGGCTAAAGGCCAATAGCCTTCACTGGCTAATTAACTCCCGTTCCCCTCTAAAACTGGAATATAAAGTCTTACTGTACAAAAGCATCATAAAGCCTGTCTGGACTTATGGCTCACAGCTATGGGGAAATGCCTGTGCGAGCAGTGTGGATATCCTTCAAAGATCACAATCAAGAATTCTTTACTCACTGGAGCCCCATGGTACATTCGCAACGAGTGTATCCACAACGACCTGAGGATCCCATTGGTCGAAACTGAAATACAGCAACTAAAGCGCAAATATTCTGAAAAACTTCTAGCCCACCCTAATGAACTTGCACAATCTCTCACCCTGCAAGCAACGCATTCTCGCCTCCGAAGAAAAGATGCACCAACCCAGCGACTGAATTAAAGGGCCGCAGAACATAAACCAGCTCCAATAGGAGATGGTTGTACAATAGTTTCTAGATTAAGATTTGAAAAATAATTGTTAGTCTCATTAAAAGAAGATTCAATAAATACTAAAAAAGCTAAAAAAAAAAGTATTAGCATCAGCTATATTCTTGTGTAAATTTGTGCGTGATTTTCCGAATTTTTATTACAATTCTTTCTTTCGCTTTGCCTGTCTCATTAAAATTTTTGTTCATTCTTCTATTTTATTGAGTCGTAAGGAAGCTTTAGCCTACCATATCTTCTGAACAATGATTCTAGAGACTCTTTTTCTCCGAAGTGAATGCAAACCCACACGAGATCTCTGTCGACGTTTTCGGGCCGGTGTAAGTTATTTTTATTATCGTCATATTGATAGATTTAATTTATTTCGTGTTTAAACTCAACAAACTCGTTTAACTGTTCTTTCAAACTACTCACTTTAAGTGCCAACTGAAAATAATCTAAAAGTCTGTCTTGCAATGCACTCTTCCTACCGTCTACACTCAATCCAAGCTCAGTGAGTTTTGCCTTTAATGACGCCACCGTCATTGCCAAAATGGATCTTGTTTTGCTGCAAGATGTCGTTTACACAATATTTAGAAAAATTCCAGATTACAAATAATGAGAAAATAGCTTAAAAGATATATTTGATCAATATTGACTTCAAAATATTTTTAAATTTATCAAGGAATAAAATTTCGTATTGACCCCTGTTGTTCACTCTGCTCTCGATAATTCGTCATTTTTGGTTAAAATCTAATTTGAATCCTAATCTTTAAGTTTTGTGTTTAGTCTGGGATTTCGTCTTTGCACTAAACCAAATGATTAACGCATCGAAATGTTATCTAAAACGGTTTATTTTGTTATTTGGCACCAAAGTTCAGCCCAAAAGTAGACCAGGCCAACGTTGGGCAATTTCATGCAGTTTTCGTGGGATTTTGTTTGTGAAAATTATTATCGCCTTGGTTATTTGTTCATCTGTGTGGGCTCCACTGGGCATCGGTGTTAATCGTTGATGGTGGTAAAGATGATGACTCCTACTACTGCTACTCGATCTACATACACATAAATAAGAAATCAAAGGCAATAATGGCGGTTTTTTTAATAATAATATAATATATTAATATATAATTAAACAAAAGTTAGAAGTAGCATATATTTACCTACACACATTTACAAAAAAGGGTTACAAAAAGAAAATTGTTTCTCAAACTTACACACTACGAAATAATTCATATGGATGATTGTTGATCATATTGCAACATTAAAGACCATGGACCTGAATTATGGCAACTTACATACAAACATTTGCTCATTTTGTGTACACCTACGATTAGACATAGAACAGATAAACTTATTCATTGATATTGTGTAAAAAAAAAAGAAAAACAAAATAGTGAAAAGTTAAGTTCAGTCAACAGAAGTCATATATATATATTTTTTTTTTTTATGTTGAGTACTTTTGGAAATTCACACAGAAACTCCATACTGTGATCGATTTTCCGATCTGAACCTTAAAAGTATAATTTTCTGTAGGAAATTAGATAAACCTGCTTTTTATTTGTAATTCACTGTGTGCACGGCGACGCCCGAGTTCTTTGCATTGAGTGGATATGTTTCTTATGAGATCGATTATATTCCAGATTGAACTGGCTGAAAGTTTATATAAACACAAGCTGAACCCGCCACGACTTCGTTCGCGTCCAAGATTTTAAGAAAATGTAGAAATTGTGTTGTTGGATATTAATTTGATTGTCTTCATTTCATCCTGTAGACAGTTTGGAGTTAAATTTTATCCCATAACGTCCAAACTCGAGAATTATATATTAATCCCTTACTGTAAAGTGGGTGCGGAAATATACCTAATCCGCACAACTACATTGTGAACTTCGGGTCTAGCGCCATTTCCGTCCCGCGTTCATTTCTAGTAAAAGTATAAGGAGTATGCATTTGACAGCAGCATTAGCACTGCTTGTCCATAATTGGGAACGTAACGGTTCCTTAGTCTTTCCAAACATAGAATAATACACATAGTGACACTTTGTTGGTATAACATAAACATAACTCAAGTACATTCGTAACATGTTCGTCCACTTATGAGTGGCCAGACCAAAGGGTGAGATATGCAACGTCTGCATTTCCACCACATGGCATTCCATTGCTTGAGCATATTGTCTTAAGCATTTGCACATATGTAAACGGCCACTACCAGCTCCCGCTCTGCCGCTGTACTCAGCGACAGATACATAATAATCCTAAGCGGCTGCTCCGCTGCCACCGTATCTGGCGGCGCGGCCCGCTAGCTATGTTAAGACTTTTTATGCAAAACTGAATTCAAATTATAAAATATATCAAAAGAATCAACACGTCTACGTTCCTGACTTTTCAGCTAAACGTTGTAGGCGTTTACCTACATGGCGACCGTGACAGGACAGACAGTTAAGACAGTTTAGACAGTGAACAAAGTGAATAAATGCAAAACCGTCAAGAGTTAATTGTGCACAAATTCGTGTAGCAGCCACTCTGCTCACAACAGTGCCAGGCTGCACTTCTACCCAACTTCCCAAGTAGTAAATATTTTTGAACTGAACTGATGACCTGTGCGATGAGAAAATAAAATTGACCTGTGCGAAGACCAGCACCGGTACCGCCTGAGCCCAAAGGCCAAATTAAAACAAACAAACTGGATACCGTTAACCTGGAGGATGCTGCTCCTGTTGAGCAAAGGGATTCACCGAGCTTGGCTGAGGCTTTAGAGGTTAATCCAAACAATGGACCCCGCCCTCTCACAATAGCTGAGTACAGACAAAGCAAGAAAAGAAACCACCAAAGAAGACTAAGCGTGGTTGCTGGGTACAAATTTAAAAAAAAAAAAATGGACTTTGGAGAAATAAAAGGGTATTCGATGGTCGACCCTCCCCAAAGGTAAGACTTGTCGTATTCGACGGTAACCTGATTTCTATGTTTTTAAAGGTGGGAAATCAGGGCCAAACATTTTTCTGACTTATCGCGGGAAATGTTTCTTGCACGGTTCCCACAATTTTTGGTAACGTCAGCAAAAATTTCAGCGGAGCCACTGGGGCTGTCTCTGTAATCAGAGACTTGGCTGTAGCGTGAGATTACCAAGTGCATATCCGCTGTTGCAGCGCAGCCAACGACCGCCGCTCCGACGGGTTGAAGGGAACCTATCCCACTTCCCAGGAGAGGATTCAAAATTTGAAAGTAAAAGAGAACGGACGGGCAAACACGGGATCGCGTCAACAAGTGTAGTGCAAAGAGGTGCCCCCTCGTCCACCAGTTCTTATTATTAAACGTAAAGAAAAAAAAAACATTATTTCATGTATAAATTAGTTACTGCGGCATTAAAATGCTAAAATTGAGATTTAAATACCAATGGCTTCCTCAGATTTAATGCTATATTGTGTCCAAATTTTATGTAGTATGTTCACATATCGAATGCACACTGTACTCAGTGTTATCCATTAATATTATTACAAACACATTGTACCACTTGGCAACAATATTTATATACAAATCCAAGTCCCAAGCAGTTCCTCAAGTGCCTGGTTATATGACCGCTCTCGAGTGCAATGGAACTGGACAGTGCTAAGTCGGCATATCTGACATGCGCGACGGCTCTGTCACCATGTGAACATAATACCTCCTCTCTGCCGCGGCGACTCTTCGTCAGCCTTTACTTATATATCCATTTATATTATACATAAGCGCTGACCGCTCCTCTGCCGGCGTCACTGGCGGCGCAGCTGCTCGGTCTCTAGCTATATGAACAATTGTAAAAGAATTAAGAATTATTCAATAAAGGAATATCAGAGCAAGAAGTTGTGTGTCTGTTTGCTTAAACTTTACATGGCGACCGTGACAGGACCAAAATCGAAAAATTAATTTGCTGCAACATTCACATAAGCCAGCCAACAGCAACAAAAAATTGAAGCAGTTAACATGGCAAAATAAATTGAAGTAATGGTTGAAATTGTGAGCAAAACGTCGAGAAAAATGTTGAGAAAATCTCTTTCTGGTCTGAAGAAAACGCTTATCAATGGAGAGGTTTATCTAAACAGAACTAAGCTGAGCCGAAGCAAAAGCAACAGCAGCAGCACCCACGTCAAGATCGATCCTTACACCACTGATAGAAAGTGGTTAAAATACCAATAAAAATTTTTAAAGGAAAAGAAGACGACTTGTGTGAGTGGCAATCAGTCCCTTACACCTTCGTGGGAAATCGAATATTGCCTGTGCGAAGCGAGCACCGGCCCCGCCATCGCGACTAGATGTGCCCTGGACAAGTATGGATAGCAGGCCGCTATCTATGCCAACGCTGGACTTCAACAGTTCCAGTTTAAGACACCATTTAGTTTTAATCTATACTCTAAACACAAATTGTACAGATCAGGCAGTTGTTTGCTGCGGGTCTTCATTTTTTTTTTACCTAGGTAGGGATATCTGTACAACACATTTCAATTATTTCACAAATTTCTCATTATAACAAAAAAAAACCAGAAGGCCAAGCTAACTTCGTCTGTGCCGAAGTTTTTATACCCTTGCAGAAGCTGTTTTTGAAATGAAAGAGTTTAAGAACGCTTAGATAAGAATCAAAAACTTTTGTAACTAAAATCCATTTTCAGTCAGATGAACATCTAATTTCGACCATATTTCGCGAATCTTTGTGAAAACAAATCAACAAACAACAAAATATATTAACAATCGCCAAGTTTAAGAACGATAAAATTGAAAACAAAAAAGTTTTTCTCACTAAGACTCAATTTCCGACCGATCGGTCCTATGGCAGCTATAAGATATAGTCATCCGATTTTGACCAAAATTTGCAAATCTGTTGGAAAGTATATAATATTAATAAGGGACGAGTTTGAGGACACTAACATTGAAACCAAAAAAGTTTTTCTCAGTAAGACCCATTTTCCGACCGATCGGTCCTATGGCAGCTATAAGATATAGTCATCCGATCCCGTTCCGACATATTAGCAGCGTGCAGTAAAAAGAAGACTCTGAGCAAAATTTCAGCTCGATAGCTTTAAAACTGAGAGACTAGCTTGCGTAGAAACAGACGGACAGACAGACGGACAGACAGACAGACAGACAGACGGACAGACAGACAGACAGACGGACAAAGGTCAATCGACTCAGCTCGTCGCCCTGATCAAGAATATATACAGTTTATGGGGTCGGAAATGAATATTTCTATGCGTTGCAAACTTCTGGGCAAAATTATAATACCCTTTGCAAGGGTATAAAAAGTATCTATGTCAATCACAGTTTAAAACAAAGTTTGGGTGGTTGTCGGGGTTGGTTGGGGGTTGATAATGGTGAGTGGGAGGGGGGAGGGAGACGGACCACGTCGGTTGGGTCGTGTCGGGTCGGTCGTGTCTCTCACACACCCACCCCCACCCCAAATATTCTTTTTAATTTTTTTATTTTGAGAATTATTCGTTCTTGGATCAAGTACTGAAACTCTTGAATCAAAAATTATTCATACTTGGATTAAGAGCTGAAACTCTTAAATCAGGAATGTCGGGATCAAAAATTCACTCTTGAATCAAGAATTTCGCTGTTGGATCAAGAATTTTCACTCTTACCGTACTTTTGAGAACAAATGCTCTTGATTCAAGAGTGAAATTCTCTATTTTTTCTCTGAGTGTACCGTTTGCGCTCTGCGTTGATTGCCAATCAGTAAATCAGTCAGTCAGTCAGGACATACTGTTTTATATATAGAGTAGAAGAGTAGATGGATAAGCCGAAACACACACACACACACATACATGTGAATGCTGCTCGTTCAATTCAGTTGCGTTCTGAGCATTGGCCGGCACGCCGCACCACCATATAACCAACAGGAATAACGAAAATGAATGAACACTTAGAGAATAATAATGAGCAATTAGTACCAAATAGAATATTAAGTAATAGGATAAACGAGCTAAGCGGAGTCACCAACACCATCATGAAAATGGTAGCAAAAAATAGAAATATCAATATTGAGAAAATTACAATTTTAAAATACAAGATACAGATTTACAGAAAGGAGCTCACCAATTTGGTGCACGCCATTGATTGGGCTAAAACAAATACAATTAATTCAATAATTTTGTCAAAAACAGAAATGGATGCAATAGAACAGATTTTAGAAACTGAAAAAAACATGTTTATAAATGCTAAGGAATTGCTGGAATTTGCCAAAACTAAAATAGCCACGAATGGCAAAAACATGCAATGATTTTAGAACCTATTAACAGAGGAGACGTAATTAATGAGCTAAAATTCAAGAATATTATTAAATGCAATCGGCAAATTTACGCAATTAAGGATTTCTGCGAGGTTCATAGCGCATGGTGGGGCAAATCTTGTAGATTTAAGCAACGATACATGCAGTACACTCTTGCTAAAAAACCGAAGGCCAGATTGTCGCGTACAGCCAACACGTGCAAGATCATGAAAAAGGGTTCATGGGAACAATACTGTTGAACGATATTACCGGTCCAATTACAATAGATGTGGACCAAGTGGAATTGAAGGGTCCCCTTCTCATACAATTCGAAAACTCAACAATATCCATCGGAGAAGACGTCTACTTAGCAAGAGACATGAGGTATGCTGAAGCAACTCCACACCTGTTACAGATTTTAGCAGGGAAAAGTAAAATCGATGAAGTGCTCTCGCTGCAGATTCCAAAGGAAATACACATAAATAATACAAAGAAACTGGAGACGCTGAACAAAATCAACGCCACAACCACAACAATCAATTTTGTACTTTCCAGCCTGCTACTGATTGATCACATCAGCCGTAAAAGTTATAAGACGAAGAGGCATCGCTACCCTAAGCCAGATCACCAGAGAAGCTGACGTCCCTGTGGTCGAACCAGCAGCGGCTCAAATGATCCAAACTCAAACGCGTTTCTACATCGCGTCCGAGGACGTCCGCTTCTAAAGGGGAAGAAGTGAAGAACATGATACAGCGCATGCACAACCAACTGCCACGTGCGCTGCATCAGCACATTCCGTCGAACGGCACCACCGTGGGACCGTAGCTGGCAACTAGACACCCAACGACAACGGTCAGCCAGCGGATGCGGCAGGCCAGAAGCAGTGATAACGTTACAGCGGCAGCAGCAGCGGTCTAAGTAAGGCTAAAACATAATTGTAATAATTCTTTAATTTTCAGTTTGAATAAAGTTCTAGTTCAAAAAGGTTGCTCCAAAAACCAAAATAAACATTTGTTTTTTAATTCATTTAATCATAAAATGATACATTCAACAACTGGGCAACCACCAGCAATGATATTATTGTATTCAGGAAATACGAGAGCTGATATACAGGTGAACAAAGAGTCAAAAAAGGTAAACTAAATGAAAAACGAAAAGAATTTGAGATTGGTATGCGTTACAGACAAATGCAAGACACCAGATTAAAGATTGTTCATACTGTAGCATGTCCATATATCGAGTACACACTGTAACATTTTGTTGCAGTAATGCCAACTAAGCACAAAGACCCAAAACAGTCTGCAGGTGCAAACGTATTTCGATCATTCACTTCCCTGCAGAAAAAGTGTCTAGTTTACAACCAGAAATGTAGCAGTCGCTAAGAATTTTACACAGGCATGTTATAGGCAGGTGACAATAGTCCCAGGCAGCAGCCATTTGCAACCAGTGTAATGCCAGACTGAATAAGTGGGAGAGAATTGTCCCTGCAGCAGCCATTTTCAACCATTTTATACCAGTTGACCTTTGTGTATTACCTATGACAGTCTGATTATGTCGTTGCTCCGTATAACAGAACATCGAAATCTGTCGGTCAACCATCATCAATTCGTTTGCAGCCAGTTTCATTACAACTAGCTCAAATTAGTATTTCAAACGAACATTTCTTCAGAAGCTTATATTTTGTTGTTGCCCAACTCTCCCGAATCTAGCTATTTTGCTACCAGTTATATTCTACTAGCATTCCAACTAGGTGTAGGACAGTTTTGTTTTGTTACTAGTTGACAATTTCTCTGCAGGGTTATGCCAGCGTGAGATGTGAAGCGTCAGCAAAACTGACCTTATATAAGTTAACAGCAATAACATTCACAAAGCCATAAATCCAAATAATTGACAAATAAGCAAATAAATCTAAAATAAAGTAAAACAACAATAACTCCGAACACGCGCAACCACTTGCGCAAGTCCAATGCCACCAATTGCGCAAACCCGATATGCTGACTCCAGGTCTACAGCGCTTCCCGTGGGAATCGCCAAAGGTGACGGAAATGTTGCGCAACTGCAGCAGCGCAGCAACTGCAGCAAAATGTGTTGGTTGGCAAGTTGAGGGTTTACTAGGTCCAAAATATTGTCAATTAATTTTAGTTCTGATTTTGACTCAATAAAGAAAAGTTCTCGTCTTCGGTCGAAAAGAAATTATTTTTTTTATTTAACAAGTCCTTCGGGATTTATTTGGCGCCCAACGTGGGGCCTTGACGCGTTGTCCTTTGTCGGAAAAAGCACCTCAAGTAGCTGCAAGTGTCGGGAGAATTCGCGAAAAAAAACACCCTAAATGTGTAAAGTGGAAAAGGCGAAAAGTGCCTCAAGTAGCTACGCGTGAAAACTCACAAAAGCCAAGACCAAAAAAGTGACTAACCAAAAGGCTATCAAGCGCCTGCAACGACACATACGACATAGGAAAACAAAGCACCTCAAGTAGCTGCAAATCAAAACGTCAAGGTCCAGAAGCAAGAACCATCGCGGGAGTGTCAAGTCTGTAGATTTTGTTCGCAGACAACGGAGCGGTAGTGTTGTGCAGGGTACCGTAGAAGCTTACGCAAAACGGACTCATACCCACCAACCGGCTACGTGACAGCCCCGAAAAATCACCAATCATCAGTCTGTCGATTCTGTTCGCAGACAACCGGAGCGGAGGTGTTGATCAGGGTACCCCAGTAGCAGGAGCAAAAAGGATTCTACCCAGCAACCGGTACGGGATGTTTTGGATTACCTTGATAACGATATGCACTCTTTGTGCAGCGGACGTACAAGTTATTGACTACACGAACTCCGAGACAGTGACCATGACCACCGGACTAGTAAAAGTACAGAACGGGACTTATAGACTGATCCACATGGTGGATCTGGAAGAATACCAGCAGACACTTGACATTATAAACCGGAAAATACGGACAAAACTCAAAACATTTGACCCATTACTTCCGTTCGCTCAAGAAGAACTTAGTAAGACACAAAACTTATTAAACAAGCTAGTTGTCAGAAAAGGAGACAAAAGACATATCGACTTGATAGGAACCGCTTGGAAGTGGATAGCAGGCTCCCCCGACAATAATGACTTTCAAATAATAAAAGAAAAAATCAATAACGCATTGCAAAATAACAATAATCAAGTCATCATTAACAGACTTATAATGCAAAAAATAAATAACATGACTCATACAACGCAAAATATAATGAACAGCATTAAATTCGAAGGTAGCGCTCAAAGAGAAATAGGAATGGTTCTAATGTATCAAATCCAAATCTTAAAAAACGAGATCCTAAATCTCAATTACGCGATACAATGGGCAAAAGCCGACATCAGCAATCCCCACATATTAAGTGAACAAGAAATTAAAAAAGTAAAAGAAGTAATAGAAACCGATCAGATTCCATACATTAATCTTAAAGAAGCAATGCAAATAGCTGACGTAAGCATCGCAGCCGGGTGGCTGAATTAAAAGTCAAATCAAAAAAAAAAGACTTATTGCGATTAAAGTATACGAACGTCTGGCCTGTTTGCCAGAATGTTAATGTTCTACAAATAAAGAATCCAAAGACCAAAACTTAAGCAGTTATTATTTGATGAATGGGATGCTTTACTTCACTACGATATAACTACATGGCGACCGTGACTGAGGATCCAGAAGGAAGAAACATATAACTGGACCGTCGAAAAATTTTGAGTCAGTAAAGTGGTTGTGTGTGAAAAAAAGCAATGATACTCAAATCAGAAATAATTATTTCTGAAAGCCACCCAAATGGGATAAGGCTTATAAATCAACAAATATTAGTTAAATGATATCACCAAAAATTAAAAACCACACACCACACTCACTGACAATTGCAAAAAAAAAAAAAATGTTTTATTAAAAACTCCTCTACCCAGCCAACAACGAGAAGACAACGAGAGGCATAACAGTACCGGCATCCGACCAAAACCCTGTGCCAGCACCGGCTTCCCATAAAGTACCAGTACCGGCACATCAATAACCAGCCTGTACGAGCCAGCACCGGCACCGCTACAAACAGCGCAACCCTAAGAAGATGGCGTTAATATAATTTCCAAATAAGTTTAAGACAAATACATATGTAAGTCAACTAATATGCCCCGCCGCAATACTGTTGGTCATTTTAGTTCATTCACTTGGCTCCAAATGCTGACCATTGCATCTCATTTGGTCAGCAACATAGTCGTCAACTCAACATCCTGCGCTGGGTAAATATGATCACAAGCACTAGGCGCATGGTCAGCGATTTCTTCCTCGTCAGCGACAAGGCGACAGCTGCAGCGCGGCTGCCGGCAAGGCGGAAGACAGAGCTAGGGTAGAGCGTTGGAATCGACTTTTGTATTGTTTAGAATTAAAATGGATTTAATAAAGGCAACATCAGCCTAACGTCTCTCTGTTTATTCTCTGTTCCATGGTACCGGGGAACATAATTAATAATTGGCGCCCAACAACAATAAGAATTCACACCCGAATAAAGTGAATTAAGTGAAAGCAATTACGACAAGATCGGTTGCTGAAACGAAAACAAAACTCAAAAGACTCACAAAAGGTTAACCCCGGAGTGAAATAAATAAAGTGCAAGCAATTACGACAAGATCGGTTGCTAGAACAACAACAAAACGCAAAAGACTTCAGCACAAGTTAGTGCTGTGTGAGTTACCGAATCAAAATCATTGTCACCGGAGCCGCAGGAGCTCTCCGGGCAGCGTATTGTCACCGAGTTAGCACCCAGCTATTCGGGCAGCGAAGAAGTATAAAGAACTGAACCAAGGATCTACAAACAACATGCTGCTGAAAATAAAAATCGTGTAAGTGAGATGGTTGTTTAAGTTGACTAAAATCCGGGTAAAAAATAATAAGAAGACAGGAGTATTTACTTATTTCATAAAAGTGTTAAGTGTCTTAGTGATATTTTCTTAACAAATTATATTTGGTTCACCAAAGCTGCCCTCAAAATTTTTGTGGTGTGCTGGTCAAATAAACGGTGTAGTTTTTGTGCCTAACGTATGAATAGCCCCTCTGACTGTGACCGCCTTGGGGAAGAGTACGACTCGGACGACAGTATTCAGAGAAGACTGGGGAAGGATACGGCAGGCTCTAACGACTCTGACGATAGCATTTTGATAGACTTATTAAAAAAGACAAAAATAAGTGAAGAACGAGAGCGTAAGTTAAAGTCGGCTCTAAACGACTTCGATATACCCGTTACTCATGGAAACAAATGTTTATTATCCTTCCTGTATGCCTGAGGTGGGTCAGCCGAAAAGTATGCAATATTTTTTAACTCGGCTATTTATTATCCGCCAGATATTAATAGACATTTGTCAATTACTAAATGCAACATAAATGACTCCAAATTCATCACGATAAACAGATCAGACAACAAAACTTTTGAAAACGTCATCAAGCCCGACTATTACATACTCTGCACCCTTAATGTCGCAGCTCGAATTTGGTCACGAGTCAAACGGCCAGTTAACACACAACGCACAACGCAGTGCGCTCTCTGAGTCTCTCTCTCTCTCTCTCTCTCTCTCTCTCTCTCTCTCTCTCTTACTAAGATTGCTGCTGAACGCAGTGCTTAGGTTATGGGTGGGGTGGGTGGTTGGTGTTAACTGACCGTTTTTTGCTCATAACTTGAGTATCGTTCATCCGATCTTTATCATTCCTTCAGCAAATCAATAAACAATTTTGAGTACTAGATATCTCTAGAAAGTACGAACCATCTATCATCAAAACTGTAGGAGATATGACGTTTTTTCCAAATTGCGGGGGCGTGAGGGGGCGTGGCAAAAATTGAAAATAAACTTGATCTGCGTGCAGACAATAGGAGTCTACATTTCAAATTTGGTTGCTCTAGCTCTTCTAGTCTCTGAGATCTAGGTGTTCATACAGACAGACGGACGGACGGACGGACGGACAGACGGACAGACGGACAGACGGACAGACGGACATGGCTATATCGAATCGGCTGTTGATGCTGACCAAGAATATATGTACTTTATATGGTCGGAAATGATTCCTTCTGGCTGTTACATACATTTGCACGACTTTAGTATACCCTTTTACTCTACGAGTAACGGGTATAAAAAGACATGGATCTTGAACAGTTCAGAATTGCAATGCAGGTTGCGGTAGAAAATGCGCTTGCTGCGCAGGCGGTCGGATGGCAACAGGTAGTTGCTGATCTGAACGATAAAATGAATGATCTCACTGAAAGAGTGAGCAAAGTCGATATTTCCACGCCAGTGGTAGAACCCTACAAAGACGAGATCGTTTCTGGCGTAAGCTGCGACGAACCCTTAGATGCGGTCAAATGTATTCCCGAGTTCTTCGGGACTCCAGAGACATATGTTACTTGGCGGCAAGCTGCCTTATTCAGGCAGTTCACGCCATTACCAGGCGGTGGTGATCATTAGGAGTAAAGTGAGAGAGCCAGCAAATGCCATGTTAGCGTCATACAGCACTCCTATGAACTTTGAGGCTGTAATAGATAGGTTGGACTTCACATATTGTGATAAAAGGCCAATCCACGCTATAGAACAGGATCTGAGTACCTTAAGGCAGGGAAAGTTGACCACCCTGCAATTCTATGATGAAGTTGCAAAGAAGCTTACCTTGCTAACAAACAAGGTCCAAATGTCTTGCGATAGGACATTAGCGGGTGGCATATGTAAAAAATTCAGAGAGGATGCCCTTTGGGTTTGCATATCTGGATTAAAACGGCCTCTCATGCGCACTCTGTTCGCAGCAGAACCTAAAGATCTACCGTCCGCGTTGGCAAAGGCCCAGGAGTTAGAGTCCACTGAGGAAAGGAGCACGTTTGCCGAAACTTATGCCAGGAGTGCTCAGGACAAGGCACAAAAGGCAGAGCAGCGTACGCAGCCCCAGCAAAGGCAGGTTGATCAAAAAACGGGTCCAAAAAACGGTCAAGGTAAAAATCCGTATTTTAACAAATCGCAGGGCAACCATGGGCACCAAGGTAGCCAGGGCAACCAGGGCAATTTCCAACGGTCCCACGATAAGCCCCAGAATCAGGCCGCCGGCGAGCCTATGGAGGTGGATCCTGGGTCCTCTAAATTTCGCCAAGCCACAGCATACCACAAGAGACAAGGTGCGGCTTCTAATAACTACAGGTCGGACCAGGCAGGCAAACGAAACAATACATCAGAGCGCATGTCAGTTCAAAGACGTCAAAGAATAGACCACATAGCCCAGGGCATCGATCAGGCCAAGCTTGAACATGCCGAAGTAGCTACACGGGCAGCATCAGACATTGAAGCACTAAACGCGAATGCGGTTACCAAAGTGACTCCATTAATTTTTTAGGGAAAGATCCCAGCTGTCCTTTATACAGCGGGAAATAGAAGGGAAAGCCTTAAAATTTCTACTCGATCCGTGGTCCGCCAAAAATTACATCAGAAGGTCGAAACGGCTGAAAGGCGTAGTTCCGGTCGAGTCACCATTTGCCGCGAATTCAATTCACGGCTCCACCCAAATAACAAAAAAATGCATTTTACCGATGTTCGGAAAAAACGCCACCTTCTTTCTATTAAACGATTTAACGACGTTTGATGGAATCATTGGCGTCGACTTCATGAAGCAAGTGGGGGTCGATCTTCGTTACAGTATCAATAAGATACAGATTGGTAACCAATTAGAAATCATACAGTACCACAGGTGGACCAATGTAAATTTTACACAACCCATTATCACCGATGCGCCTCCTGAAATAAGAGAATGTTTCCTGAAAATGCTTCAGGGTAACAAAAGGGCATTCGCAGACCCTAACGAGGCGTTGCCGTACAACACGGCCATTGTCGCTACAATACGAACGACAGACAATGCACCAATTTATTCCAAACTATATCCTTACCCAATGGGTGTAGCTGATTTTGTCAAGTCAGAAGTTGCAAATCTTCTAAAAAACGGCATTATCAGAAATTCCAGATCTCCTTACAACAACCCCGTGTGGGTGGTTGACAAAAAAGGCACCGACGATTTGGGCAACCAAAACAAACGTTTTGTAAATGACTTCCGGAAGCTTAATGAAAAGACAGTCGCCGACTCATACCCCATGCCTAGCATCCCCATGATCCTGGCAAACCTGGGTAGGGCCAGATTTTTCACGACCCTGGACCTAAAGGCAGGGTATCACCAAATCGTTCTCGCGGAGCGCGATCGCGAAAAAACCGCATTCTCTGTAAACGGGGGAAAGTACGAATATTGCCGACTTCCTTTCGGATTGAAAAATGCTGGCAGTATCTTTCAAAGAGCAATCGACGATGTGCTGCGGGATCAAATCGGCAAGTCTATTTATGTCTATGTCGACGACATCACTATTTTCTCCGAGAATGAGGCAGACCATGTCAAGCATGTCGACTGGGTTTTGAAGAAGCTGCGGTATGCATACATATAGAGTGCCCACTGTACTCAGTTCAATTCATAAAATACTTATAGCAAACACTTTCTTGCAATGTTTACGTAAGCCAAAAGTCCCGAGCATAGTTCAAGTGCAAAAGTAATTTGACCACACGAGTATGCTATGGACAGAAGAAGTGCCGAGTCTGCATGTTTGGCATGCGCGACCGTCCCTTCTTTATGTATGCATATAACATTCTCTCTCGCGCTCTCGCTGCTATCAGCTCTGAGCATATAATGCAACATATAATGTAGCCGCTCCGCTGCCAGCGTTACTGAGACAATCGAAAAACTGAAGCTGAATAATAAAGTCGACGGGTGCGCTCTGTGCCCCGTCCTATAAATCAATTTACATCGAATTAAATTTATTGAAACCACTTAGCAGAGAGTGCAGAGATTCGAATACGAGGATTATCGAAGCCCCCACCATAAATTTACGAACTGAAGATTGGAATACGAGGATTATCGAAGCCCCCACCATAAATTTACGAACTGAAGATTCGAATACGAGGATTATCGAAGCCCCCACCATAAATACGAACTGAGTGAGTAGAGTGTCTGGTGTTTCAAAAAAGTTTTGTGAAAATGATATAAAATGAAAAAAGGAGGCGTGCGAAAAAAAATATGTAAATGAATTGCCGAATTAAGAACGGCAGTAAACGCACAAAATCCTCCTGAGTGGGACACAGCATGTGACCTACAAAAGGAATTAGAATTCCTCAAAACCAAATTACATACAAAAACACAAAACAAGAAGCCCGACACTCGTAAGCTATCCCGAAAAATCTTAAATAGGTTGGGAAAAATGTTCACAAACTATGAAAAGATATAGAAAACATTTTTTTTTATTCTTGAAAAATATCAATCACAAATAAAAGTAAAGAATAATTAGAAAACCAAACGAAAAAAAAATTTTAACAAAGAAAATATTATATTCGATATTTTACCACCATGGGTTGGTTTGGATCAGACGATAGCCAGACAAAGGACAATGCGGCCAATGTGGTCAATAATGTCAAAATCATAGATCACACGGACGGATAATGCTTTTAATTTTGACCATAAGCAGTGTTGCACAATTCTTATTAACATTATATGTCAAACACAATAAAATTATTAAGAAACGTTACATTAGCAGAGCAAACGACCTAGATAGGGTATAAAGCGAAAAAAAAAATATTCAAAAATAAAATTAATATTGAAAAATAAAAATGAAACCACTTGGAAAACAAAACTCTTATTTACATGGAGTGGAAGGAGATAGTTACAAGTGTCAGAGAAATTAGAAATAAGTTTGATAAGTCATACAAATGCTTAAATCAGAAAAGACACGTACGACAGACAACGGTTTATAAACATGCAAATACACTAGTAGAATGCTTTAATCAAGCACGCCAGTTAATATATGAACATCGAGAAAAATTAACTAATAACCATTGGTCACAAGTATCGAAAGTTTTAACTAAACTCAGATTAAACCTAGTATCTGTAAAAACAAAGTTTAATTTAGACTTATCAATTCCAACAGTTTTAAACACACCTTCGACAATAAAAGCAAGCGAAAAATCAGAACTTCCTCAGAATGAAAAGATTGAAGAAGACGAAGATGAATCAGACACAGAAATAGAAGAAAAAGACATACATGATTTGACAATTCCAGCTGTAATAACATTACCTGAGTGGTCAGATCCAGAAAATGTTGATTCTGACTCAGATTCATACAGATAGATATACTAAGAAAATAACTTCATTATATTACGTTATTTTTCAAAAGAAGGGAGATGTAATATGCACATATATCGAATGCACACTGTACCTTATACATTGATGCACATAAATAAACAACACATAAATATAAATTCCAAGTTCAAGTCATTAAACCAAGTGGCCGAAATCCGAGCCAGCCTTTGTCTGCTAACAGAAAGTGTAAGCGTCAGCATAATTGTCACACGCGGACCTCACATGGTATGAACTCAAGTGTATGTGCATATACTCTCGCGCTCCAGCCTAAGCGAGCATAGCTATATATCTAAGAATATATAACCGTCTCGTCGCTGCCGCTGTCGGCAGCGCAGCTACGAGACTTAGCTCCATTAGCCCCTAAGAACTAATTGTAAGAATGGTATAAAAAGAGAATTAAACCAAGAATCAAGCGAGACCTAGTGTTAGTGGCAGCTACGCCACTTCACAACTTAAACCCTAAGTACTTGTGAACTCCTTAACCAATAAATAAAAATCCTTTGAGAATCTCGCCAATGACTACTACATCTTATTAATGGGATTCGGAAGGATTTACATGGCGACCGTGACAGGACACCCTGGAATCTGCAAATGGGAATCCGAAAAGTCTGAGTGAGTAGAGTGTGAGTGATGGGTAGACGCGGAGGCGAAGACGAGAAAAACAAATGCTCTACTAAATATA
>JBAMBO010002449.1:0-37483 GCA_037044535.1 Lordiphosa magnipectinata
GTATATGCATGCTATACTGTAATAACTTACTAAGATTTTGGTCGTTTAACGGATTCATTTTAGGTTGTGCGATAAAAATGTGTTGTTTTTTTAGTTCAATCAATTTGCTTTTAATCACTCTATAGGATTTACACATTGATTTTAATTGACACGTTAAGGTCTTTGGCGGATCGCGTGTTTTTTAAAAACAAAAGTTTCGATTTATTTGCGATACTGTGCTCAATTACACTTGTTGATCAGAAAGGATACCATTTGTATTCATAAGGCTTTTTAAATCGATCCGTGAGTCACGGACTCATTTCATTGCGATCCTGCCTGCTGCGCCAATTACATAGTCCGTGCCCGATCACACAATCACAATTCTTCAATTATTTTATTCCAAGTGAATGGTTTGGTAATGATTTCAAAACTAAGCAACAGTATCAATATCAATTTGATACGCGTTGTCTTAAATTAAAACTAAGAAAAAAAGATGTTAAATGTCAACGAATGTTAGTCCGTAAGCTCGAAAAGTCTTGCTCTTATGTGAAACGAAGCATGCCGAATGTTGCTGCTGGCGATGGTTGATGTGCCACATTTCGTGGTTTGATTTTAGTTCAAACAAATCACTATTTAGTTTAAGGGTAGGGTCTACCTTTGGGGCCCATTTGTTAATGCCTCGCTAAAAATTTACTTGGCGAACGGTTTACTACGGTGAACTAAAAATGTTCTTGTTGTTGTTGTTGCCGTTGCGGTTGTTGTTGTAGCGCACAACAACGTAGGGCAAAAAGAAAGGTGGTCCAATGGTTTCGGATTTTTCTCGGGAACGGGTTATCAGAAATGGATAAAATAAAAAAAAATGTGCTCAGAGTTGATGTGGTTATCGCATCTGCCTCCACGTTTGGGGTAGGTTAAAAAAGCCTTAGATGTAGGGTTGCAAAGTCAAAATTTCCTAAATCGACTTTTTTCTGGCGTTAACTCGGTCCAGCAGCGCCTTTTTTGGACTTACCGGGTTCCCCGAGGCAGGTGCGAGAATGGTGAGTACCATGAGTAAGACAACAAAAATTTTGAAATCGGTCATTAAATATTAAATATATTTTCCGATACTAGTTCAAAAAAAGCAGAGGTCGCAAAAATCGGTCCCCCGTTTGCCTTTGTCAGAAAACAACAGCTTTCGTGCGACCACATTGAAAATTGGTACCGAAATAACCTTTAACTACGCTCTCTGCTTCTATTTGGTTGTGCCAGGAGAGAAACACATTTTTTTGATTTTTTCCTCTTAGGTCTTTTTGGGACCGTTTGGCCATATTCCCGAATTCAAAAAATCTTCTTCGTATGTATGCATCGGTGTGTAAGGCTCGGCTAAAGATATGAATGTATGCGACGAACTATATGCTCTCTCTCGTTCTCTCTCGCATAGACTCTCTCTCTGCTTGTGTTAAACTCTGGCGCAACTCTGGAGTCTGCAACCTTTTCAAATAACATTTTGAGAGTTTGGTCTTCGAGAAGCACGCAATTTAAGACCAATTGACTGAGTTGGGCTTGGTTTTCGGTTGCTGTCAGACCGATCAGTGCTGAATGTTCAACCACAGCCACTGAACAGTGAGCGCGATAACAGAACACATTCGGTTGCGGGAAGCTCGATCCCCTTTTATATTTGGTTTTTCGGTCAGTAACGTGAGCAGAGCGAACTGAAAAAATGGTTGAGAGTTATTTAAGAGCTATGAAAAAAAAGTGGTTTTGAGATAATAGCATAGTTTGGTTTGTGTTTTCGACGAAGTAAAATTAGATTCCGTTTTCGGAATGAGCAATTCGATTTTATTTATTGTGAAGGCGACGGCCTTAGATAAGTGTCAATGAATAACTAAATCTAAAGTACAGAAATATTCTAAAGCTAAGGCACTTCCGCTGGCATTGCGCACGTAATATCGCTGAGCTTGCGCCTCGTGCGCCCCATTATGTTACCATAGCTCGAGTTATCAGGTTGAGCGTGACCTGTTAACGAGTTGGTTGCCAAATGGGATTTTTAATGTGGAATTAGATTGGTGTCACCTTGTTGTCTATCTCTCATCCTTCCTTGTGCCTTGTAAGTTTGGTTACCAGGTTACACTACGCGTTGTTGGTCGCTTAAATTGTCAGGTTTGAAATTAAAACAGGACACGTGGTTATTTGTTTAAATATTCCTTCAAGTCTGATTTATTCTGAAATATGAAATGCTCGAAGAGCCGTTAAGTATATAAAATAAGTTGATGATTTCCTGGCGAGTGTAGTACTGTTGGTTTCACTCCAGGGCAAGGCAACTTTTGGTTGACTCTGTTGTCCTGCTGCTGACTCCTTAGTCACCAGCTGATTAGGCTGGGAAAATTAATTCCTTTTGTTTGCTTGTGCGCAGCAATAAAACAATAAGGTGTAATGTACTTTATCAACCAATCGTGTTGGTTGAGCTTACAGAACTAGTGGACAAAATTCAAGCGAGATACGTCCAAGGCGGATGGCCACAGTAGCAGAGGAAAAAATGCTGTCATTAGCTCATACAATGTTTTAGCCGGCAGAGCCGAAACAGCAGAATCAAAAGCGATAACAAAGCACTCGAGGCATGCTGCTGACCTTTGTAACCAGAGCTCTGAACTCGGGGAATTGACTCGTCAGCATAATGAATTTATGTTTACCCGAATAGGTATAGCGAAGGTTGCCTAAATATATGTTAGTACATTATATTATTGCTTAATGCTAGTATTATTAAACCTGACATGGTTACTTGTTAACTTATATATGAGTTATTATCATCCTTAAAACACAGCATATTTTTAATATGTCATTTGTCTAAAAGGATTTCATTACTCATCTTAGCTGATCAGAGATATTTTCTCTATCTGATCCTCAAATCCCTATATTCCATCTTCTCATACTGATTTTTTCTGGCACGTGGAAATGCAATATGGGCTAAATAGCGGACTTTCGCAGTCTGTTGGGCACTTCTTCTCTAGTTGTGGTATGTTCTTTTTGGTAGGAGGCGCTTGTATTGTTGTTTTACAAAGGTTCTTTATTGATTTTGGGTTAGGAGGTATAGAGTTTGCTTTATCTTTATGTTCTTTTTGAACCGACTCTAAATGATCGAGCTCGGCCTTAAGTTCGTTTGCTGTATTCCAACTTACTTGACTGTTGGTCGCAAACAGCAGTTTTGGGAGTTCAGATTTTCTTGTTATACCCTTGCAAAGGGTATTATAATTTTGCCCAGAAGTTTGCAACGCATAGAAATATTCATTTCCGACCCCATAAACTATATATATTCTTGATCAGGGCGACGAGCTGAGTCGATTGAGCTTTGTCCGTCCGTCTGTCTGTCCGTCTGTTTCTACGCAAACTAGTCTCTCAGTTTTAAAGCTAACGAGCTGAAATTTTGCACAGAGTCTTCTTTTTACTGCACGCTGCTAATATGTCGGAACCGACCGGATCGGATGACTATATCTTATAGCTGCCATCGGTCAAAAAATGGGTCTTAGTGAGAAAAACTTTTTTGTTTTCAATGTTAGCGGCCTTAAACGCGGCCATTGTTAATACTATATGCTTTCAAACAGATTTGCAAATTTTGGTCAAGATCGGATGAGTATATCTTATAGCTGTCATAGGAACAATAGGTCGGAAAATGGGTCTTAGTAGAAAAAATTTTTTGTTTTCAATGCTAGCGTCATAAAACTCGGCGATAATAAATATTATATGCTTTCAAACAGATTTACAAATTTTTGTCAAAATCGGATGACTATATCTTATAGCTGCCATAGGACCGATCGGTCGGAAAATGGGTCTTAGTGAAAAAAACTTTTTTGTTTTCAAGTAAATCGTTCTTAAAGTCGGTGATTCTTAATATTAAACGCTTTCAAACTAATTTGAAAAAGTTGATCGACATCGGGTGACTATATCTTATGGTTGCCATAGGACCGATCGGTCGGAAAATGAGTCTTAGTGAGAAAAACTTTTCTGTTTTCAATTTTATCTTTCTTAATCTCCGCGATTGTTAATTTGATATGTTTTCAAAAAGATTCGCAAAATTTGGTCGAAATCAGATGTTTATCTGTCGGAAAATGAGTTTTAGTTAAAAATTGTTTAGATTTTTATGTAAGCGTTCTTAAACTCTGACATTTCAAAAACAGCATTTGCAAGGGTATAAAAACTTCGGCACAGACGAAGTTAGCTTGGCCTTCTCGTTCTAATTCTTTTCTGAACTCCGCTGCGTCTTGTTTTCTTTGGTTGCGCACTCATTTCCTGTACTCACTTAGTTTTATATATTTTTTTTATATAGATTCAGGTCTAAAGGCCATTAATTCTCCTAGACTTTGTCTAGATCGTTGGCCTTGCCCATATATTTTTTCTTTAGGCACTTTTTGTGCATGTATTATATTTTAACTGCAATGCTTATACACATTGTGATCAGTAAAATTGTAATCAATTCTAGATTAGGCGAGGTTACCCCGACCTTATTGATTACATTGGCGGTTGAATCCACCGTTTTTGAATCTATTAGACCCATCTTGGGCCAAGTTCTTAGTAAATTTATTGGAATATCCATTTATTCCAATAATATATTTATTATTATTGACTAAAATCAAAAACAGGTCACCAAACCCCACATACATTTATTATTTTAGTTAAAAAAAACAGTTCAAATTATGTTTTCTGAGTTTTATGGTTTTAGTTAGTTAGCATTTAGGGATCTTAGTTGTTTCTCAAAATGTTATTTTTGGACCATAAGAGCTGAACTGACGGCAGTGTTTACCAAAGCCTGCAACTAATCTGCGCTCATCGTCATTTTTGTTGTGGTTTCCCATCAATTATCCTTGTTTTCAGTACTGCTGGCTCTTCTGTCAGTGCTTAAGTTTTCTACATATTTGAAAACCTGTTCTAGTTTCTGATCTTTCTAATCCGTCATGGGAGACTAATCGAAACGAAATCCCATAGACAAAATATTATTTGACCGGGGTGAGACCGGTAACCCGTGCAAAGATTCACAAATAGGGTACAAATATACAAAACAATATTTCTTGTTTTACATTTCTGGACCTCCATTTTATTATACCCTTGCAAAGGGTATTATAATTTTGCCCAGAAGTTTGCAACGCATAGAAATATTCATTTCCGACCCCATAAACTATATATATTCTTGACCAGGACGACGAGCTGAGTCGATTGAGCTTTGTCCGTCCGTCTGTCTGTCTGTCCGTCTGTCTGCCTGTCCGTCTGTCTGTCTGTCCGTCTGTTTCTACGCAAACTAGTCTCTCAGTTTTAAAGCTATCGAGCTGAAATTTTGCACAGAGTCTTCTTTTTACTGCACGCTGCTAATATGTTGGAACCGACCGGATCGGATGACTATATCTTATAGCTGCCATAGGAACCATCGGTCAAAAAATGTGTCTTAGTGAGAAAAACTTTTTTGTTCTTAATGTTAGCCTTCCCAAACACGGTCATTATTAATATTATATGCTTTTAAACAGATTTGCAAACTTTGGTCAAAATCGGATGACTATATCTTATAGCTGCCATAGGACCGATCGGTCGGAAAATGGGTCTTAGTGAAATTTTTTCTTTCAATTAAATCGTTCTTAAGGTCGGTGATTATTAATATTAAACGCTTTCAAACTAATTTGAAAAATTTGGTCGAAATCAGATGACTATATCTTCAGGCTGGCATAGGACTTATCGATCGGAAAATGAGTCTTAGTGAGAAAAACTTTTTTGTTTTCAATTTTATCGTTCTTAAACTTGGCTATTGTTAATTTGATATATTTTCAAAAAGATTCGCGATATTAGGTTGAAATCAGATGTTCATCTGACGGAAAATAGATGTTAGTTACAAAAGTTTTTGATTTTTATCTAAGCGTTCTTAAAATCTGTCATTTCAAAAACAGCATTTGCTAGGGTATGAAAACTTCGGCACAGACGAAGTTAGCTTGGCCTTCTCGTTTTTAATTTATTGTTACAATTTGTTTTAAATTAATCTTTTACTTATCATTTCACTGATCTGTAGTTTTTTTGCTCACGAATCATTCCACTTACATGATTTAAACAAAATTTTAGTTATAAAACTATTAAACGAGAGTACTTGTAAAGATGGGCTCCAATTAACTTAAGATACATTCCGTTTTAATTGCAATGGCAATGAATTGATGACTGCTTTATTCCTCAATCCAAATCAGACTCAAAGCTAAGTGACAAACATGCTTAAGAACTAAGCTAGCCCTATGCCCTGAAAGTGCCGATCTTGCGCCTAGTGTGTGGTATTGGGTTTCAGTTGGACAACAATGTAGCAGAGCGTCTGCAGCTGCGCTTGCGTTTTGGCAATGCTGACTGTGTTCTTATACATATGAATGTCTACGCCAGTCAGTCTGACTGATTACATTGTGACACATTTTTGAACTCAAAAAAGTTGATAGGGTCGAGACCAAAAAATTCTGAAAGGGTGTGATGGTAGTATAAAAACCCAGTTTTGGTTTGGTCTGATTAGCTGCCGTTTTCATTTTATTGCATTTTGAACTTTTCAGCTTCAGAGTAGGACTAACGATTCGATATCTCGTAAGCTATTTTGAATTTTGCTTTTAAGTCTTTAACAAAGTTTTTGCTCTTGGCTTGGCCTACAAAGCATTTCTTTGTAGCAAATCAAAAAAAGTTTACAAAAGTCTACCAAAAAAGCCAAGTTTTGACCACTTTTCTACAGTTTTTCAACTTCATCTTGAAACCCGTTTCAAATATGTAATATATAATACAGCACAAAGTTGTAGATTAGACCAAAATAAATAAACCGTTAGAACGAACCAACTTCATTGAGTTACTCTTCCATATTGTTATAGGCCCACAAGCACGTACAACTGTCATAAAAACTCGAAAAAAAACGAACATTTTCGGTAAAAAAGTAAAAATATTAAATTTTGTTATTTACAGTTTTTCAGTTATGTTTTCTTTTTACTATTTTCTTAATTTAATGGCCAATTGGTACCAAAAATTACAATTTTACGAGTTTTGGTTCCAATTCTACATGCTTAAGGGCCCGTAACTATACGAAGGACCAATCGAATGTAGTTGGTTTGTTTCAATCGTTTGTTTATTTAAGTCCAAGCTACGTTTTTGTCCTGTATTGCTTAGTCAAATTCGTAGACAAAGTAGAAAAATAGTACAAAATGAGGGGAAAACATGATGATTTTAAGACATTTTTGAAATTTTGAGTATAAAGATGTGACTTTTTTGACTTGCTACTTAAGAATGTTTTGTAAGCTAAGCCAAGAGCAACTACTTCCTTAAAGACGTCAATTCGAAATTCCAAATAGTTAACGAGATATGAAGTTGCGAATCCCAATCAGAAGCTGAAAACTTCAAAGTGCAATAAAAAGAAAACGGCAGCTAACTAGACCAAACCCAGCGAAGGTTTTTGTACTATCATCATACCCTTTCAGAATTTGGGTCTCGACTCTATCAACTTTTTAGTGTTGCACATTGTTGTCAACCCACTGCCTATATCGCTTATCCTAGAGATCTAAGATTTGGCATAGACCTTCGTGATCGCTGCTGCTGTTCTTCAGAGTTGCTGACATTGCGACATGTGCCAACCTCACTGATTGGAGTTGATGACTCGGGGTGGTTTTGTTGGGCTAGCAGTTGGTTGGGAGTATGTGGCATACGTAACTCTCGCACTGGTGGGTAAAAATGTCAAAAAAATGGTTGTATGGGGCACATAAATAAGCAATGGGAATTTGTGAGAAGAAGAAAACTTACAGAGAGTACAAGGTTGGGGTAGGTTAGGTTGCAATGGTTGAAATGGGAAGATCCCATTTCTTCACTTAGCCATCGAACGTCCGTTGTGGTAATATATAACCCTTTCTACGCTGTGATCGTAGAGGGAGGGTCACAAATTGTAGCAAAGGAGCAATACCTATTTCAGAGATGTCTGATAAGTCATTTGGGAAAGGACGACCCAAAACTGCGAGTCGCCTTCTGCTGAGAGCAGGACAGTGACAGAAGAGGTGCTGTACACTCTCCTCTTCATCCACTGAAAAACAGCTTCTACAGAAGTCATTGTATCTGACAACCCTCGCGGCGTGTCTTCCGATTAGGCATTGTCCAGTAAGGGCGCCTACTAATAGGGAAATGTTCACTCTTTCTTGACGGAGAAACGCACTAGATTTTTTAATATTAAGAGTAGGCCTTGTAAGCCTAGATACATCACATGTGTGAATGGTTTGCCATCGATTCATGGTTATTCGATAGGTCTCAAGAGGCACCCCTAAGCTGCTCTTATTCGGTAGGAGCTGAGTGGTGGTGCCAAGTCTAGCGAGATGATCGGCCATCTCGTTGCCTTCAATGTTGCATTGTCCAGGCACCCAAACGAGATTTATTTAGAGAGTACAAACACTAACAACAATATACACACTTTGCTAAGACCTCTCTATTTTCTCTGTAATTGTAACAGTCGCAAAAGAATAACAGTTGCGCTCTGAATTGTTCTCACTTCTGCTCTCATACTCTCATGATCCCCATGCGTGCTCTGCAAGTAGTACCAACAATAACTTCATATATTTTATGCCAATCCGCTGCTGCCGCGGAGATCCAATTATAGACTCTCGTGCCAATGCAGCCCGGAAGGGGTACTCCAAGTTTCCAGTCCGGATTAAAGAAAGGCTGGACAATTTATTGGTGATGTTTGAGGCAACAATTTTGTTGCTTAAGTTTCAGATAGCAGCGTGTGCGTCTTATTCGTTCGAGATCAAAAAAAAAGAGGAAGAGGGCTTCACTTTGTAGTGTGACAAAACCCTGAGATCATTAAAATACTTAATCTTAACATTTTTAGAACACTTAACGTACTACGAGGGTTACTTCTTAACTAATATACATCTTTGTGGGTGTGTGTGTGTGTGCAATGCTGGGTGTGTGAAGTGAGTTGGTGTGAGGTGATGGGAAAGAAGGTGTAAAAGGGGTCGGTGAAGAGGTGTTAAAGAGTGGGAAGAGGGGGGAGAGTGGAGGGAACAAGGGAAGAGAGGGTGGGGAAAAAGAGGGCAAGCAAAATTGAATTGAATATTAATTGAAGAGTGGCTGCCATGAGATCAAGTTGTGAATTCAGTGCGTCCCACGACACTCTCTTTTTTTGTTTTGATCTTTTGTTCCTATACATTGGATCAACGAGACGGGATTTATTTGGAATTCCCTGTCTTATTTTTTGACCTTTTTGGTCTTACCAAAAAATATTGTCTCCATAAATTTCGGGAAAGACATGCAGTGCTGATGCTGCTGTCAACTGCATAATCCTTATATTTTTGCTTGAAATGGGCGCGGGAAGGAAATGTCGCTAGACCCGAAGTTCATAATGTAATTGTGCGGAAGAGGTATATTTTACGCATCTACTTGACAGTAAGGAATTAATATATAATTCTGGAGTTTGGACGGGATGGGATAAAATTTAACATGTCTACAGGTCACTGCAATTACCATGCAAAATTTTGATTTATTTTTACCAGCTGAGAACTCGAAACTGTCTACAAGATCCAATACAATTTCTACAATTTCTTAAAATCTTGGACACGAACGAAGTCGTGGCGGGTTCAGCTAGTGTTTATATAAACTTTCAGCCAGTTCAAACTTGAATGTAAACGATCCCATAAGAAACATATCCACTCAATGCAAAGAACCCGGGCGTCGCCGAGCATACAGTAAATTACAAATAAAAAGCAGTTTTATCTAATTTCCTACAGAAAATTATACTTTTTAAGTTCAGATTGGAAAAATGATCACAGTATGGAGTTTCTGTGTGAATTTCCAAATGAACTCTAAACAAAAAAAAAACAAAAAAACCTATTATATATGACTTTGGTTGACCGAACTTAACTTTTCACTATTTAGTTTTTCTTTTTTTTTTTACACAATATATATGTATCTGTTTATATGTACTATGTCTAATCTTAGGTCTACACAAAATGCTTTTATGTAAGTCGCAATAATTCAGTTAAATAGTCTTAAATGTTGCAATACGATCAACAATCATCCATGTGAATAATTTCGTAGTGTGTAAGTTTGAGAAACAATTTTCTTTTTGTAACCCTTTTTTGTTAATGTGTGTAGATAAATATATGCTACTTCTAACTTTTGTTTAATTAAATAGAACTTTATTAAAAAAAAAAAAAGCTATTATTGCTTTTGATTTCTTATGTAAGGTATGCGAAATAAGTCACCTTACAATCATATAATCCTTGATACATATATACTAAAGCTGGAAATGTGTTCAAATATTTTTGTTTTTTCTTTCAACTTAACGAAGTAACAATTCAATTCCAATTCTTAAAAGATTTAATGAAATCATAATACTTTTAAAAAAACTAAATTTATATTTTTCAGAACGAAATAAGTGAACTGATAATTTCAGAATATAACGATTTTAATAAGGTTTAGTCACCGTGATTTTTTTAATATACCTAAAAATTTCCTGCATTACTGTTAATAAACTTCAATATACGTCCTAGCATTGAATTAACCAAGTGTCGAAGAATTGATGCATCCAATATAGCCCAATCTACGATAATAGACTTTTTAAGTTCTTTTACCTTGTTAACTTGCCTCCCATGCATGTCGACTTTGTTGGAAATTATCTCATAAAATTTTTCATTGGAATTTAGATCTGGACCTTTTGCGGGCCACATCAAAACCGCTATTGGTTTTTCTTAAGAAAATAGTTTAGTGCGTTTTGAAATGTGGTACGCAGCATTGTCCTGTTGGAATGTCCAAGAATCTCTGAAATATTCTTGTCCATAATTACAAAAGCTTCGTCAAATAGTTCAGCATACCTTTCTGAGTTATTTTTATGTGTTACAAATCATATTGAACTCCTTCCAACAAAGCCAAATGCAGCTCACACCATTAGCGAACCTCCTTGAAAACTGCGTGACACTCTTACTTGTTTTGGCGTCCGCATATCCCGATAATATTATTGATACCCATCTTGGCCATCTAAATTAAACTTTTTTCATCACTAAAGATAGTACTTTGCCACTCTAAGTCCTAAAACTAATGCATCTCAGCAAAGTGCATACGGGCCACTTTGTGCCTAGAAAGTAATTGACATTTGACGGTCTTTTTTCCATATGAATCGAATTGATCGTCACGTAAAATTGGCTGCACACGACGCTTCGATACTGGGAGAGCTAGTTCGTGGGAAATATGGCCTGCACTTAGGGTTTCTTTAATTCTTTTCTTCTTATTCTTCTGTGATCACGTTTTTTCACCAATGGCGAGCGTCCAAAACGAGATCTTTTTCTGTGATTTTCGGAAACTTTTAAATACTTTGGAATTTTAAAATATCTTCTCGACATTTCGGAAGCAAATTCCTTTACAGGCATCCCCATTTCGCGATATGGCTTTATTTTAGCTCGCTCTTCATTAGAGAGGTATTGGATTTGAAACATTCCTGCAAAATTGAAATTAATTTCATCACATTTTTATTGGCTAAAACTTATGGCGAAAAGTCTCCTTTAAATTTACGCCAGTATGCACGTGTTCGAAGACAAAAACTGATAATGTAAGCTCAATTATTTCGTTCTGTAATGCGAGGCGCATGAGCTTTTTAATAAAATTAACGACACCTTATAGAGTCTTGTGCTTAACATTGTTATTGCAAGCATGGAAATTGTCTTAGAGCAAACTAAGCAAAAAAAAGAAATTGAAAAAATGATTAGCAAAGCTCTGACAGCAGATCATAAGATTTATAAGGTGACTTATTTCGCATACCTTATGTGTAGCAGTAGTAGGTGCCATCATCTTTACCAACATCAACGATTAACACCGATGTCAAGTGGAGCCCACACAGCTGAACAAATGACCAAAGCGATAATAATTTACTTGAACCAAATCCCACGAAAACTGCATGAAATTGCCCAACATTGGCCTGGCCCACTTTTGGGCTGAACTTTGGCGATTGGAAATCGATTTTTTTGAAATATTTTTTATTATTGTATAGAAACTACTCAACCGATTTGAAAATAGCGTTCTGTGCGATTATTGACCATTCAATGACCTTTCGATTCATATCTTGCTTGGCTCTATCTGACTATTATAAAATGTAAGTGCACCTACCGAAAAAATGAAAAAAATTCATATTAAAAAAACGGAGAAATGAAAAAAATGTTTGAAATCTATTTTTGAGATCTCCAATCCGAACTACACTTAAATATAGTTTCAGTAGAACTGGCTCTTTTTGGCTGTAAACTAGTGTTATCGAGGGCAGAGTGAGCAACAGGGGTATTCAATACGAAATTCTATTTCTTGATAAATTCAAAAATATTTTGAAGTCAACATTGATCAAATATCTTGTTAAAGCTATTTTCTCATTATTTGTGACCGGGAATTTATCTAAATATTGTGTAAACGACATCTTGCAGCAAAACAAGATCCATTTTGGCAATGACGGTGGCGTTGTTAAAGACGGTAGGAAGAGTGCATTGCAAGACATTTTGGATTATTTTCAATTGGCAGATGTTGTTAAAGTTGAAGCAGAAGAAAAAGCTATGAGCAAGGAGGGTCAGACAGTTTCAATTCTCATTAAGTTCCCAATACAACGGGTTCAAGATTTACATTAAGAGATGCGCAAGATGGTATTTCTTCTTTTTCTAACTCAGAATCACTGGCTGAACGAATTTAAAGATGTTGCTTTAACAGTAGGCTGGGATGATCTTCAAACAACCAAATGAAATTTTCATTGATTATTTGTATACCCTGATGGAACTAAGCAAACCCATAAAATTAGATGAAGAGAGTTTGGTTTCATATTTTATTGAAGGAATTTCTGATAGCAGGGAAAATAAGGCTGGTCTATATCGAGCAACAAAAATAAAGGGACTGACATTGAGATTTATGAAAAAGTTAGAGGAAGAGGACCTACTGAAGAAGAGCGCAAGTCAGGTCAGTTTCAGCGCAAAGATGATGTGGGAAATAAGACTCAAAATAGAATAGAATAGAATAGAAGAAGAAGTACTCAACTGAAACTAATGTCAACGAATTTTAGTTCGAAAATTCGAAGATTGTATGAATTGTATGAATTGACGATAAGACGACGTGCTTAAGATAAGCAAATCGATTTCAAAATGTTTTTGGAGGACGAATTTATACATTTACAAGGTAAGTTTAAGCAGCTAAGTATATATGTTGTTGTGGTCGTTGTTGCAGACATATGTAAATAACAAATCTAACTTTTTAGACAGAACATATACCACGCCACAAGATGACGAACAATGCGAGAGGCTCGAAGCGAAGGCAGCTGCAGAAGAGACTTTTTTTGTGTGTTTTACTCAGGGTCTCTACGAAGGCATAAAGCTATACATCAGAGTCCAGCGGGTCCCTCATTACTATGCGTGCAATACTGCTCTGCGTCATGTGGATCACTCATGTGGATAACACAATTAATTCAAAAGTTATGATTACACAGTGCTACAGTGCAAAATAACCTGGGTATTGACATAGCGCTGTGGATCAGGTCGCGTATAGCACTTCCTCATACTTGGTTTTTCTCGGGGACCCCCAAAATCTGCTTTTTCCTTTTTTACCTCAATTAAATAGATATAACGCGGGCATGGACCGTCTGATTGTTTATAACCTTGTCAATTCCGATAGCGACAAGAGCAATCTAATATATTTTAATCAATGGTTTGACTGATTTGACGCGATGGCAGAGAAATGCGGCTTACAGATGTGGCATTTTCAACTTTTTTTTTTCGAAATTTCTACTTTGGTCACCAATTTTGCCTTAAAGTTTATTATAAAAGCCCATTTAATTCTCCGTTGAACAACTGTTGACCCAATTAGTTTGGATACCGTTTGACGAAGTTATTCGAATTTTTCTGAGTACACCTCGGCGATCTAGTATTTTTTTGAGTATGCTAACATATGTTATATATATTAGTGTGTTCTATTTCATAAGTGCCCCAATAAGTATGCTCGCCAGATTCAAAAAATCTTTTTTTAAATATTTAAAATGCTAATATATATAAACTTCCATGTTTCACGATTTCTGGGCAAATATAAAGGGTCTCCGAATACTGTTACACATAACGATAAGTTAAGCTTCAGTGCTACACTGTGGTGGGTACGAAAATTGAGAGCATTCCAACACTAAAAACTACCCTTATCAGCGAGACTCGGTCACCCACACTGCACTTGCTTCGCCGTCAATAATTATTGAAAGTGGTTTGGGGAAAAACCACACTGTGCGTCGACACACCAATTCTATAAGCTTGTCGATCTGCTGCTTCGGCAACAACAAAGAACAAAATGAACTTCGTGGGAATGGCTAAACACACACACGCCTAAATCAGCATGTGTTTTTTACAGTCCCTTGCTCTACATGAATCGGTTCCAGCATTAAGCCCACCATTACAGTGACTCCTGTTTAAGAGTGAGAGAACAATGTTTCCCATAGTGAAGTGCCCACTCCTGACGATTTCATTTCATTAGTGTAAAAAAGAACAAGTTGTAAGAGTTCAAAATAAAAGTAAAGAGTTTTTAAAATGTTATGTTATACTACAAACAAGATAATAAATCTTATTAAATTGATATAAGCTAGTATCAAAATGATACTAAGAGATTGACAATTGAAATATCACATTGATCTGACCTAGTATCAAATTTATACTACTACGATATTAATTCAAACGAGAAGGCCAAGCTAACTTTGTCTGTACCGAAGGTTTTGTACCCTTGCAAATGCTGGTTTTGAAATGTCAGAGATTAAGAACGTTTACAAAAAAATCAAAAAAAACATTTTTCTAACTAACACCCATTTTCCGACAGATAAACATCTGATTTCGACCAAATTTCGCGAATATTTTAGAAAACATATAAAATTAACAATCGCCGAATTTAAGAACGATAAAATTTAAGCCAAAAAAGGTTTTTTTCGCTGACTCATTTTCCGAACGATCGGTCCTATGGCAGCCTTAAGATATAGTCATCCGATTTCGATCAAATTTTGCGATTCTATTTAAAAGCATATAAAATTAGTAATCAGCGAGATTAAGGACGGATTTTCGACCGATCGGTCCTATGGCAACCATAAGATATAGTCTTCCGATGTTGATCAACTATTTCAAATTAGTTTGAAAACTTTTGATATTAATAATCAACGACTTAAAAAACGAAATACTTGAAAACAAAAAAGTTTTTTCACTAAGACACATTTTCCGACCGAGAGTTCCAATGGCAGCTTTAAGATATAGTCATCCGATCCGGTCGGTTCCGACATATTAGCAGCGTGCAGTAAAAAGAAGACTCTGTTCTTATGTCCCTTTGCAAGGGTATAAAAAGTGTCAACCTGATACAAGCTTATATCAATTTGATATCCTCGAATTATCATTTTAATACTTTCGAAAATATCAATTTGATACTTGGAGTATTAAAAAGAATTTGATATTCAATAATATCAAATTGATGTCTAAATTGTGTCATTTTGATGATAACTTTCTTTTGGGTGTAGAGATTGCAGCGAAGATATAGTTTTCTACAGGGTTCGTAAAATGCTCAAAAGATTTTTTTTGCCATGATAATAAAAATCAATGAAAAAAATTTTTATTTTCACACGTGTCACTAACAATTTTTTTATGAGAAAAAAATAATTTTATTTTATTTTACTAACACGTGTTATTAACACGCGTGTAAATAATTTTTGCTGACATCTGTAAAAAAAAAACAAGAAAGAAAGTCGGTCATGCCCGACTATAACATACTCTGTACCCTTACACTCGCATTTGCTCAGGAGTCAAACGGCCAGTTAACACCCCGCGCACAACGCGGTGCGCTCTCTAAGTTTCTCTCTCTCTTTTCTCTCTCGCACTAAGATTGCCTGTGTTGAACGGTTAGGGTATGTTGCTGTGGTTGTTGGTGGGGGGGGTGGGTGGTGCTAAGTGGCCGTTTTTTGCCAATAACTTGAGTATCGTTCATCCGATCTTTATCATTTCTTCAGCAAATCGATAAATAATTTTACAAGGTATCTCTAGAAGGTACGAACGATCTATCTTCAAAACTGTAGGAGATATGTCGTTATTTCCAAATTGCGGGGGCGGAAGGGGGCGTGGCAAAAATTGAAAATAAACTTGATCTGCCTGCAAGTATAAGAAATATATGTCCCATACATGTCAAACCTCTATCTCTTACCATCTCTGAGATCTCTTCGTTCGACGACGGACATGGCTATATCGACTCGGCTGTTGATGCTGATCAAGAATATATATACTTTATAGGGTCGGAAACGATTCCTTTTCCCTGTTACATACTTTTGCACAAACTTAATATACTCTATGTACCTTCGGTACAGAGTATAAAAAATAACGTAACCATTAGTGCTGTTAACGCCTCTTTTTCGCGGTGACATATTTTAAAAATAGGTTTCGATTCTAATTTGTGCTGGTAAGGGAAAGCACAAATTGAAAATGAGCACAGAAAAAAAAGATTCAGGCAGAAAACGTCGCCTAATGGCATTTTCTAGGACGGGCAAGCTGAATTTAATAAACGCCTTGGGACTTGGCGGTAAAAAACAGTCGGCCATCCGCCAGAGAACACCGGTGGACAGGAGCACGGTCTGGTCTGTAACTGTGTGGGTATTGGTGGCGGTGTGTGCAACATCATGTGACGTCCCCTGTCATCACAGACCACCATCGAGGAGTTTAAAATATATTTGGCCAGCATTCAAGTACTACCTAAGCGCCTTCAGTACATTCAATCAGTTCGATTTGATTCGCCTTAACTGTTGGAGTATTCAGTGAGAAGAGTAAGTAAATGGCCAATTAAAATTGAATTGTTTTAAATGCGAAACTTTCTTAGTGTCTGAACAACAAACAGCAACTAAAAGAAAAAGGAGAGGCGATACAAAGCGCTGGAGCGCTTCGTAAGCAGAATGCTGCTTACGAAAGTCAGATCGATCACTGAGCCTCCTCCGTCCCGACAGAAAGTTTGCTGTGTTCCGACTATCACGGTCTCGAATGCGAATCATTTCTTTTAAGCTCGAGAACTTTTCTTTCAGCTTCGGTATGAAGCAATATTCTACTCTTACTGAGTCCCCGGCAATCCATTCATCTTCACTGAAGTATTTTTCATGCTCCTTGAAAAGTTTCGAGTTCTTGTATATTTTTGCATCATGGTAGCTACCGGGACTGCCCACTACAACATTTCGAATCATCATTTGGTAGTCGCATACAACCTGTACCTTGATACAGTATACATGTTTTCGCGAAAAGTACACCTAGTGGTTCTTTGCAAGCGGTTCAGCAAGCTTTATTTCGCTACCGTCAATGTATTCAATGCAGAATGGCCACTCAAGGAATGTTTCCTAAACAATTCGCTTTCGTTCAGCTGCATCTGGCCAATAAATAAATTGAAACCTTTTTCTCAAAATAGCTCCAAACACTCTGTCCTGTCATAACACCAAGAGAGCCGCCATCACCTACTCCAAACATAGTTGCAGTTTTCCTTATTGATGCAGCTTCTCCAGACGAAAAAGTGCAATCGCTACCTGTAACTCAAGTTCCATTTGGGGTCGAAATGCAGTCGACACAAAGCATGGATCCGCACGGATCAATTCCACAATCATCGCGAACTGACTCTTAGTGACACGGAGCATTTGAAGAAAGCGACCATAATTGAAAAATGGCAGCACATTGGTCCGCCAGTTGACTGACTTGGGCACACAGAACTTGGTTCCTCGCCGACAGCACGCAATTGCAGTTACATCCTCCATAAGCTCGTCCATCACTTCATCGACAGCATCATGGTTCACATCTAAAGATTTTTTATGTATTATTATTTCCTCATGCTCGTATTAAGCTTGATTTGTACACCTACCATCAATGCATTCTATTTCATGAAGCGCTAGGTCTATTTTTCGCTTAATCAGTGCTTCTTGTACACTTTCTCTTGGCATTTTTGTTTTGATTTACCTTTACGTATCACATTTGTATTTACATTTGCCTCACAAGTTACAGCAAAATTCACAGCCTGTCAAAAACAGCTGATTTACTCCAAAAAATTACGAGAGTAAACAAAACAAAAAACACAATTACGCTTTTACGCGGGCTGGTGAATACCCTGAATATTCATTTCTTTAAAGCCAATAAATATAATGTAGAATTCTTTGTTAATTACCTCAACTTTGATGCAATATGTTTATCTGAGATCTTCTCTCATGATACTGCGCATCTTATGCAAACTCACAAAATGAATAATTTTCGGTTTTGGTTGGTGTGGTGTTGCTGTTGGCTTCAAAAACAATATTAAGTTCAAAAATGTAGAGTATAAGTCAGATAGAGATATAGTTGTTGCTCAAACAATAAATTTAAATTGCAATCTAACAGTTTTTTCGGTGTATTTTGAACCTCAATTGTCCATGGCTGTTTTTGAGGCTAAATGTAGGAGACTGTTTCGATTTGCTGAGAAATACCCAAACTCGGGAATAATGGGTGATTTTAATGCTAGAGCGGTGTTATGGGGTGATAATGTTACCTCATCCAAAGGAAAAATTCTCACCAATATTATGCAGCAGTCATCTTTTGCTCTTCTGAACAATGGTGATGTTACTTACATTCATAGTTTCAATAATTCGGCGGGATCTGTACTAGATTTCACTTTTGTCAATTTTCCTTCTGCTAACGAATGGGAGGTTTATAAAGGGCAATTGGGTGGTAGTCATCACTTTCCTTTAATTGTGGAATTCAAAGAACTAAAGCCCAAAGTTGATAAGTTTTTATCAAAAAAAATGCTTGCAAATAATATAAATAAAATCACAAGTTCCAGAAACATCTCAGAATTGTCTTGCTCTTTGCAGAGGGCCTTGACATTGTCTACGAAGGTAGTAAATCCTAAAAGAAAACCAAAATTTTGGAGGAGTGAGGAGTTGTCAAGACTTTTCAGGATCAGGTCGGCTGCGTATCAAAAAGCGCGTCGATATCCAACTCCAGAATGCTTTCAAGCTGCAGATTTTGCAAACAAAAACTTTCTTCAAGATGTCTACAAGGCAAAAAAAGAAAGTTTTCAAAGCAGAATGGATGATATGAATAAAAACTCAAATCCCAGAGAAGCTTCGACCTTTATCAGTCAATGGGATAATGCAAATAATGAAAAGTATCTTGAATATTTAAAAAGTCAAGACATACGGCTACTCTGAAATCGAGAAAAGTTTAATAATCCCATTTGATGAGTCGGACCTTAACTCGGTTCTATGTAAGAAAAAATCGACAGCAGGAGGTGAGGACAAAATTACATATGACATGTTAAGGGCATTACCATGTCAAGCAAAGGAACATCTTTTAGCGGAATTCAACAATGCTCTAATGGATGGTAGTGTTATGGCAGAATGGAAGGTAATAAAGATTGTTTCGATACCAAAACCCAGCAAGGATTTGACAGATATAAAGAACTTTCGACCGATGTCGTTGATTTCGGTCCTTGCCAAGACCCTAAATATGATGATTAAGGAAAAAATGGTAGTATTTTGTGACTTAAATAAAACGTTTCCGAATAATACCTATGCATACAGGAAAAATAGGTCAGCAGCAATGTGTCTAAACCATATTCTGTTTAATATCAATGAATTAAAGAAACGGAAGTTGAAGACTCTGGTACTTACTGTTGATATAAGCAATGCATACAATTGTGGTAAGCTGAGTATTCTGTATGAGATTCTGCAAAAGGAAGGGATTCCACTGCATTACTGCAGATGGATAAAATCCTTTTTCATGAACAGAACAATCAAAATGGGTCGCAGTGAATTGACTATTGCGGATGGTCTTCCACATCCTTTCCACCATTCCTTTCTGCTTTGTAACTCACGCAAGAACTTCACATGAAGTAATTGAAAAACTGCAAACGAAGGTAAACACCTTTAAAAATGTATGCCAAAGTTTAAATCTCTCGTTTCACAAGGAAAAGGTTGAAGTTATGTCAATAGGTAGAGGGAGGTTACCACCAAGTCGGTTAATTATTAACAATGTACCCATCGAGTATGGAAAAAATTCAAGTTTTTGGGGAGAATAATTTCTGCAAATCTCTCATGTAAAGAGCACGTTGATTATACGAAGGAGAGGATTAAGCCTGCCACCAATCTGATAGCTAGAGCCACCACGATAAAAAGTGGTCTCACGTCAAAAATGGCCACAAATTTCTATAGGGCTTTCGTTAGATCCAAAATGGAGTATGCTTTTACCAGTGCCAATAGCTACAAAAATCTTAATAAAAAATTGAAATCGGTGCAGTCAAATGTATTTATGAGATGTGCAGGTCTTCCACCAAATACGGCTTAGCATGTTATCTACTCTCTGGTAGGGGAGTTGCCTCCTCAAGAGAGAAAAGAAGTGCTTACAGCCAGAAAAATTCTTAAAACAAAGATGCATAATGATGATCTGTATAGTAGGATTTCTGCTAGCTCAAACAAATCATCATACAGCCAAATTTATCATAAATTTAAAGACATCTTTCATGCTACAAATACCAGCACGGAGTTTGCAAAGCATCAGAATATGCAGTGCCATACAAATATTTTTAGTCAATCAAAAGAAAATCTCTCATCTTTTCAAATAAGGAGTATCTAATTTTAATTTAATTTATTTGACAATATTCCTGGTGCTACAAGTATAAACTTATGATTATTGCACCAGTCACAAAAACAATTCTCAGGGGAAAATATTTAGAGCATCCTAACTTATTATAATTTTACAAATTTTAATTTAATTTTGATTGATTATTAATAATAATATTTATATATTTATCGATTATATTTTATGTACTACATTTTTTAATTTTTAAGGTGAGTATTTAATTTGGCCCTAAATTGCGTTGCACTACTAATATTTTTTAAATAGGGTGGGAGTTGGTTCCACAACCGAACAGTATTCACGAAAAAATGTTTCTCTGAGCTGGCTAGTTTATGTCGCATTGTTTTTAAATTCATGGTTCTTGTTGAAGAGGCAAAGCTTAATTTATCATATAACTAGGATGGCTGTTTAGTATGTACTATCTTATGCAGCAGTATTAGAGATCTGTATCCAGTCCACGTTCTGAAGTCAAGGTCGTATATCTGGTTAGCGAAGTGCGTAATGTGGTCCGATTGTCTTCTATTATAGACATATCTAGCAATATTGTTGAATGTTACGTTTAATCTTCTCTGAGAGGCAGCGTCACAATTCCCAAATATTTCGATCCCATAGCAAAGCATTGGTATCAAGCAAGTTTTTGCGATTAGAAGTCTGATATTTGTAGTTAAAAAGCACTTACTGAAGGATAGTTGTCTTAGAATTCCATGGGTTTTCCCTGCAGCTTTAGTTACTTGATCATTCCAAGTTAATGTGTCATTAAATGTTATGCCGAGATTAATGGCTTGCGATACATATTCTAATGGTGTTTTGTCAATTATTAATTTCGCAAGATCTCTTGTACTCAATGATTTTTTGTATATAACTAGGCATTTGCACTTTGCTGGGTTTAATGACAGTCCATTACACTTAGCCCATTCATTAACACTTAAAAGATCACAATTACAAAAATTGACACACTCATTTATTTTACTCAAAGGACGACTAACATACATTTGGACATCATCTGCGTACATGTGGACATTAGGCTGGAATGACACTTTCAATTTTTAGGGACAATTATTGTCGCAATTTTTCGTAAATGGACAAAAGTCGATGCTGCGTTTCATCTCAGCCTCTTAAAAAACATTTTGCGGCCAATTCAAGCATACTTTAATTCGCGTACACCTACAAGTTTTCTTCATAGACGGAAAATTGTGCCTAAAATTGTCCCTAAAAATTGAAAGTGTCATTCCAGCCTTACAATTACTTAGCAGGTCAGGAAGGTCGTTTACATATAAGGAAAAAAGAGGTGGACCAAGAACTGAACCTTGGGGAACACCACGTTTAAGATACAGTATGGATGAGGTTTCGGACTCCGAAAGCTCCGGTGCAGCTTCTATGTTTTCTATAACCAGCAGACTGTTTAGTACTAAATAATGAGTTATCTGTCAGAAATTTGCTTATTTGTTGTGCCATCAATTGTTCCACAACTTTGGACAAAAACGGTAATATTGATATGGGCCTATATTCACTTTTGGGATTGGGATTATTTTAGCTAATTTCCATAAGTTTGGAAATGTCGATGTAGTGAGCACTGTGTTGCATATATGGGTAATATGGGGAAGGATTTGTGGAAGAATAATTTTGAGAAACTTGGGATTCATATCATCTAATCCAATTGCATTTGACTTAACTTGAAGTACAGATTCAAGGACATCACACTGATCCACGCACATAAAGCTAAAACTACTGTCAAAGTTTCTATTTGGTAAAGTTTCAAGGTACATGTTGGATGTTGCTTCAGGTAGACCAGAGTCAACAAACTTGAGATTGAGATCATTAATGTCAGTGTCAATTTTACTTTTACCTCTTTCTTTACCAATTCCAACATATTTTAGCTCACTCCATGTTTGTCTGGTCGTTATCGCACTTTTAAATTTTTCCGAATAATAGGAGTCCTTGGCGGTCTTGATTAAGTCATATACAGTTTTTCTAAGTAGTTTAAAGCGTCGGTAATGTTCATTAGTTTTGTATCGTTTCCATTTTTTATATGCTATGTCTCTTTGCGATATATGAGCAGCTATGTTATTATTAAACCAGGGTTTTTGCTTTGGTCTCAGTATTTTCTTGCGTAGTGGTATAGTACTCTCAAATAGATTGACAGTGGACAAATGGAATTGATCTATTTGAGAATTAACATCTGCATGTCTGTAAATTGAGTCCCAGTCATATTTTTGGAATTCGTCATTGAGCTTACTAATATTAATATTTTTGAAATTTCTATACCATATTATTTCGTCAGATTTATGAGGGTTGAAATCATACTTCAAGAAAATCAGGTCGTGTTTAGAAAATACTGGCACCGAAACCTGGTCATATAATAAAATCTTGTCTGTTGCATTCACGAAAAATACGTCCAGCAAAGTATTTATTGCGTTTGAGAAATGCGTGGGTGTAGATGTGTTCACCAAGTCCAAGCCCAATGATGCCATTTCGTCTGATAAGTGTCTTTCAGTCAGTCTGTTGCTATTGAAGTCACCAGCTATTATAATGTCGGTAAAATTTAAAGATAGATTTGTTATTACGTTAATTACGTCTGTGTAGTCAGTATTGCGATTTGGTCTGTATAAGCAACCCATAAGCATTGTCTTTTGATTTAAAAGTCCTGTTATTTGAATAATCAGATATTCTATTGCACTATGGAGGTGGTGTTTGTATCTATAATGAAAAAATTGTTCATTTAAGGCAGCAAGGCTTTACTGTAGTTGCAACAGATGCCTCGGTATCGGCAAATATGGTTGGGTTAAACGTAGTTTTTGATGGAAATAAAGAAAAACTTATGTTCAAGGTCGTCAATAAGAATTATTCATCTACTTATAGTGAGCTAATTGCCATCTTTATGGCATGTATACAGTTGAAAGGACTGGGCTGAAGCAAACTTGCAATCCTAACTGACTCCAAAAACGCAGTCAAGCTTTTAAAGAAAAATGAACCTACTGAAAATTTTCTTGTAGCCAAAATTCATAATCAGCTGTGCATATTGGGCATCTCCCACTTTCAAGTGGTGTGGATTCCTGGTCATGTTGGAATAGAGATTAATGAAGCTCTGCGTATAATTAAAAAAAGAGTTCTGCATCAATGGGGTAATCATTACAAGGAACAATCACAAATAAAGGGAAAAAATATCATCGAAATCTTTCCAAACATACCTATTACTCCATGGCATCATAGTGTTGACATGAAAGCTAGAAATATTAAAATCATTAATAGATTAATGGCTAATTCTACGTACTCTAAATCTGTTTTATATAAAATCAAGGCGATAGACTCTGAAAATTGTGAGATATGTAACATTTGTGAGTCCATTCATCACACGCTGTTCAATTGTCCAAAGCATAACCAAAAGAGAGCAAAATATAAAATGTTTAATCAATTTAACAATGTAAATGATATTCTAAAAACAAATGACAATCAAATTTTTGCAGATTTAACTAAGTTTATACTAGAGTGTAATATAGACGTGTAGGTCACTTTAAAGTATTTCTTTTTTATGTTTTTTACTGTTAAAATAACTATGAAATATTTTCACGCGTTTACGCGAGCAGGCCCTCACTTTGTATTGGACCTTGTGTACATCGCCAAACGAGTCACCGTGATGGCTGAATAAGTTTTTTTTTAAATGAAAACTTCGCCAGCCCTGGACTATCGATAACGATAGTTCACTTCCAAGCCCAAAAAAAAAACAAGTAAGAGTGCTGTAGTCGAGTTTCCCGACTACAAAATACCCTGTTCAATTGAGAAACGCATACAAACACCCTCGCATACACAAACGCCACACACACACACGCGTGCGGACAGACAGACACACACGCGGCCTGCTGACTGCATATATACTTTATAGGGTCGGAGAAGCTTCCTTCTGGCTGTTACATACATTTGCACAACTTCAAGATCCCCTTTTCCCATTTTTAATGGGAAAAATAAAAAAAAAAAACAAACTGCTGACCACCAGTGTTGCCGTTTCTGTGTTTGGGCTCTTTGGCTTTTATAACTTACCAAATATTTATGAGGATGCTAAATTTATTAAGTGTAATTTGGCGTGCTAAATTTTCCGCGCCTCTTAGAACTGGCCTTTAAGATCAAAGGTAAATTTTGAACTAATTTGAAGAAAGTGACTAGAAAAATCTCTCATATGTATGTGCGACGCGCCATAAAATGGCTTGCCCAACATACATAGAATTAATAACCAACCAGCAGTTTAGATTCAAAAAGCTAACGGACATTTCTTTCAAAGGAAACTTGGTACGGAGATACCCGCAAAAAACCCGCGAAATCGAAAACTTCATATAAAAGAACTGATTTCTCACGGATTTCGCAGGTTGCTGTTTCGTGAGTTGGTCTGAAGTTCAGGCGTAAAACTCTTAAACAAAATTCAGCTTTTTCTTAGTGGAAATTAGGAATTGTATTTTGAGCTGCTTGATTAAGTTGCCACTTTAGTTAAAGTGTTAAATAGGTGTAACTTACTTTATTTGATATAACTTATTTACTTACAGTTCTCGTTGAGTGGCCGATGCCTACTAACTGCGCGTTAGAGCTTACAAACCAAATTTCATCATAAGCCAACCCCCGCAACCCATTTCCAAAATTTTTTCAAGATCGGGAAATCACACTACAAATTATTTCGCACACTATCCTTACAAACCGAGCTTCAACTCATTCGGATGAAAAATAGTGATTTCAGTCGTACAGACCTTTTTCGGGCGTTTTCACACTCTGGGTCAATGGCAAGACATTGTCAGGCATGGTGTGAATAACTGAAGCCTCCTCGAGCAAAGCAGAAACGATTGGCGTGCATTTATATCACGGCTTCATGAGCTAGATTTTAAGGAATCAATAATTCTGTGAGCTATGAGTAGAAGTTCATAGATAGATCAAATTAGAAATAATGTCAAGGGGAACTTTGATTCAACTCTTGCACGGATGTAGTTTGAATCAACACCCAACAGGATTTGTATGGTGTTGGTTGTTGCCAAAAGCCAGCTAAGCACATTAGTAAAAAAAAACTTAGTTCATTTAAAATAAACGAAATTAAATGATAACAAATAAGAGCTTAAATTCAAGTCTGCAAACCGGTCCTGAACCGAACCCCAAATAACCTATTCGGTACGGGACTTCCGCGTTCCTTGAACTAGACCATGAACCGAACCTTTTAAATATTTCAGCCCCCGAACCTCACCCCCTGTATACAAAAACGAGAAAGAAAGCTAACTTCTTCTGTGCCGAAGTTTTAATACACTTGGAAAAGCTCGCTCCAAAGGTAAGCGATTTCGACCAAACTTCGCAGATCAGTTTGAAAGCATTTAATTTTAATAATGACCGTTTTTAAGAAGGCTAACATTAAAAACAAAAAAGTTTTTCTCACAAAAACCCATCTTTCGAACGATCGTTTCTAGGGCAGCTACAAGAAGTAGTCATCCGATCCGGGCGGTTCCGACATATGAGCAGCGTCCAGCTAAAAGACAGAGATACTGTGCAAAATTTCAGCTCGATAGCTTCAAACGGACAGACGCACGGACAAAGCTCAATCGACTCAGCTCGTCATGCTGATCAAGAATATATATACTTTATGTGGTCGGGGATAATTCCTTCTATGCGTTGCACACTGCTGGGCAAAATTATAATACACTTTTTAAGTGTATAAAAAGGTTCGGTTCAAACAATCATTTAAGTCAATTTCCTAAGATCTTTTCCAGTTTTCTCAATTTTATGACCGAAAAAATAACTATTTTATAGTACCTATATAGTACAGAATCGCTTGAGTTGATAATTAAAAATGCTTTTTAGAAATCCAATCCATATTGCGATTTCGAGAAACCAAATGCATTTGGAAGATCATTTAAACAAGAATAGCTCTGATGAGTCCTTTTTAAGCTCTTTTGAAGATTAAAGAGATTGAGTTCATACCCGATTTAAAGAAGACTCGGAAATGACTCATGCTCAAAACGTAATTTTTTAAAATACGACTACAAAAAGATTCGCAAATGATTGGAAATATGACTCGAAATTGACAAGAAAAACGGGGTATAAACGACTCTTTAAGAAGATTCTCGGCTTGGGCGCCATATTCTCCCGACAAAACCATCATTTATGACTATTTTAATCAGACAGAGGACTGAAAAAAAGACTCAAATGTGATCAAAAATTTCATGAAATGCTGGCTGGATGTATACTTAGAAGGTGAGGCTTCCAAAATTCAAAGTCCAGGCACTTTTGAAAGACTTTTTAGAACACCAATGAATGATAACAATAAGGCATGTGATCCAGTCGACTGTACGACTCACATACATAGCTTGGTAATCTGGACGCGTTTTCCTGATCGAATATATGTCTAAATTTTGACCGAATGTTGAGGCAAAAATCTGTCAACTGTTTAACAAGGTATGAACCCAGACTCGAAGCAAAACTTTGGGTTCCATTAGTACAGAACCGAACCTTACTCTTTATCGAACCTCCGGACCGAACATTCACCAAAATTTGACACGCTTGCAGCCTTGCTTAAATTACAATAAAGATTGAGGGAGAAATAAGGTTAGGATTTCTAAAAGTAATTCTTGAAAAAAATATTATTTCTTTAATTAAAAATGATTGAAATGATTGTGAGTTTGGAGCGGATGCCAATACATAATTAAGAAGTTTATATGCTAAATTATACATTTTTTCATATAAATATAGAAATTATTTCTTTAAATTCAAATCAATAATTTCATCGATTTCCATTTCCTGATTTTCGGGCGTATCTTCGGGATCCAATAAATCGCCATCAAAGCTGAAATGAACAGAAATTTACATTTGTTCCAACATTTGTGCTCAAATGACCTACAATAATTGTATATTCTGCATATCGCATTCCAATTTCTCGGCACATTTGATGTATAAAGTTTTGAAAACTTCTTTTTTACCAATCGGAATGACCCAACGTCTTTTCCATTTCTCAGCCTGCACTTTCAATTGAAATGTTTTGGGTTTTTTTGTTGAGTCTGTGAGATCCAACTTGCTTTCGCTGGCGGCATTATTACTAATGGATTTGATGGCGCGACCATCTAAAAATAAATTAAAACTCTTGATATTTGTTATTAAATTAACTTATTCCATTCTGTACATACTCAAAGTGTAATAAGTTTTGAGATCAATGGTATGTGGCGATTGGTTGGGTTCCAAGAAATGATGAAACATATTAATGACCACATCAGCCAAATCCACCTTGTTGTGCTTTGCCACTTCTACGAACATGTGCACAAAATTCTGATGTTGGCGCAATTTATAGACCTGTATGTCTCCAAGCCTGCAGAAAGAGTGAGATTATATTGACAATAAATCCTCGCTCATGTATGTACCTACCAATTTATATATATTTTCATTATGGGATCTTCTGTTGGCTCCGGCTGTACTGCAGCTGGTTCATCCGAGTTCACCTGTAACCATTTATGTTTATTTGCGTATTCAAATTATATATGTTAAAACTTACAAAACCCTCCACAAGTGGCGAAACAGGAGTCATGCGCTGGGTTATGGGCAAGGGAACTGTCGCGGCAGCTGCTTTCCTGCCTCCTGCATACCGTCTCTTTGGCGGCAGGGTAACCTCTAGCGTATTTTCCTTCCCAGGCCGTTTGCCGAGCGAGGAGCGTGTGCGTCTTGCCACAGGAGTATCTACAAGTTTAATATTTATACAAAAACAAAAACAACGCTTAATTTCCAATTCAAAATTATTAAAAATTAAATTATAAACAAAAACAACTCATTTTATTATAACAGGCAACATTAAATCCCATGGTCCATCTAAGGGTTAATCAACACGCTCTATTGTTGTTTCACTCACACTTACTACGCTTAGCCCTTTCACTCGCACTTATTGTAAGTATTGTAAACGGACAACTTTTGCCGACGAGACCACCTTAAATAATTGCTTCATGGACCAGAGTATCCAAACACTTACCTGGCACAGGTGCGCGGTTGCGTGCCTTGAGGAATATATCACAATCACCATCCGACATGTTAAAGTTGCATAAAAAAACCAAACTCTTTTTAAATGTCACTTTGAAGTAGAGGTGGAGAACTATCGATGGCACTATCGTCACTATCGATGGTTGGGCGCTATCGAGCCACTATCGATGGCAGCAGACACCTTCGATAGTGGCCCATCCACTATCGATGGTGCCATTGATAGTGCGCTTTTCACATCGCTAAAAAAAAATTGTTCGCGCCTATTCTGTGTCAGCAATTACAAACAAGAAAAAATTAGTAGATATGGATCGCTTTTTAAAACTAGGTATGTTTAATATATTATACATAAGTGTTTAGGTCGATAGTGTGTCGAATTTAAGGTAAACGTCGAGTGTCCGCCTCAAGTACCGACAAGAAGGACTGCGATTGCACTAGCACAGACTCTGAAAGGGATTCTGAACCAGATCGGCAGAGTGCCAAAAAAAAAGCAAAATTTCACATGTCTGGAAGTATTTTAAGAGGTCCGACGACAATAAATTTGCAAAATGTCTTGACTGTGGCAAAGAATATAAGACAAGCGGCAATACATCAAACTTGCACGACCATTTAAAAAGGTTTCATCCTGGCCTGGAAAGTAAAAACCCAGAATCTAGCACACAAGCTGTACATGCTGAGAGGAACGATACTGCGTCTACAAGCAGCAGTTGCAGATCGAGTATGAACTCTGTAGCGTCCTACTTTAAAAGAGCCGTCTTGTATGATTCAAATTCTAAAAGAAAGACCGACATTGATAAAGCCCTAACTGAGATGGTTGCCAAAGATATCCAGCCCTACAATATTGTAGAAAATGAAGGGTTTGTACAATACACTCAGGTATTGTATCCTAGATATAAATTACCAAGCAAGACGCACTTACGAGATGTGCTAATGTTTAATTATTTCAAGGAAACCTCTGCCAAGTTATCAGCAATACTTCAAAATGTTTCGGATATAGCAATTACATGTGATTTGATCAAGTGCAAATGCTAGTTTTTTGACTGTGACGGGTCATTTTGTGTATAATCACGAATTAAAAACAGCATCCTTGGCTACGAAAAAACTGTTAAGCACAACTAATCACTGTTCGCAAAACATTGCTGACACATTGCGAGAAACATTTATTGATTGGAACATCCTCAACAAAACTGTATGTATTGTTACTGATAATGCCAGCTCCATGCTTAAAGCATGTGAACTATTACACATTCGCAATCTGCCATGCTTTGCGCATACGATCAATCTGGAGGTGCAAGATGCTTTACAAGTTGATGACGCAGTGCTTCAAGATTTATTTACTAAGTGTAAATCAATCGTTCGATTTTTTAAGCAAAGCACGATAGCGAATGAAAAACTCAAATTAGCTCAAGAAGGCTCAGAGTATACTTTGCTGCAAGAAACACCCACTAGGTGGAATAGTTTCTATTTCATGATTGAGCGTATTATAAAAACGAACGATGCCATTGCCAAAGTCTTACTATCAACAACAATACTGCTGAGGAAATACTTGTGCTAAAAGATATCGAAAAAGTATTGGCTTTCTTTCAGCAAGCAAGTGAGAAAATTTCTGGCGGAAAGTACGTAACCATATCGCTAATTATACCCATGGCATATGGACTTTTTCGCAAAATCGAAAGTGTTGTACCTTTGCTACAAGCCTTGCAAGGAAAAACTTTAAACAAAATATTAATGGAATCAATAAAGAAACGTCTTTCCATATATGAGCAAAGAACAGTCTGCAGGATGGCTACGCTATTGGATCCACGCTTCAAAAAAAATGGATTTCAACACAGCTCAAACGCTGAACAAGCAGCAACATTTTTTGAAAATGAGCTTGCAAATTTCCCCGTCAGAGAGACCTCAATAAATCTGCCCGTCGCACCGGATACAAATTCCCAGGACACTTTGTTTGTTTTTTTTGGGTGAGCGATCGATGAACAAAGTTGGAAACTCACGAGTGGATGCAATTCTGACTAAAAGGCAATATCTGGAGAGGGCAATTGCCGCACAAGATATGGACCCTCTGTTATGCCTTAATTAAAAGTGCCGAATTATAAGTTCCATATAATTAAATATATTACTTTTTTTTCCAGGTGAATCAAACTGATTTTCCCGCTATTGGAAGACTTTTTTGCAAATATCTCTGCATTCCGTAGAATCAGAAAGGGCATTCAGCAAGGCGGGCCAAATTATTTCAGAGAGGCGAACCCGACTCAAGGAAAAAAATGTAAACATTCTTTTATTTTTAAACCGTAACTCTTGGTTAAAATAAACCATAATTTTATTGTATTCGTTTAAAATAAATTTGTTTGTTGGGCTATGCTATCGATGGCGCTATCGACACTATCGATGGCACTATCGACTCTATCGATGGTTCAAAATAAACTATCGTCGAATATCGACGGCGCCCGCCATCGATAGTTCTCCACCTCTACTTTGAAGTGCCGTATGACCGCTAGTATGACCAGGTCTTATGTCAACAGGGATGCTTTAGCTATAAAACAGCTAAGCTCAAAAGTATTGAAAAGCACTGAACGCGATTTGGATTTCGGTAAATGTTTTCACACGGATATATCGGTGTGTCAAAGGCTGATTTATAATCAACAAAAAGATGGTAGGCTTTGAAATTTCTCTCATAGGTCTTCTCCAGTTTGTCCTAATGTGAATATCAGGTCTGAAGCCACACTGATAAGGTCCGATCAGTGTGCTAATAAGCGGCTTTAGACGTTCACAAATAATGCACGACAGAATCTTATATGCGATGGGAAGGAGACTGATCCCACGGTAGTTGGCGCAAACTGCAGGGTCTCCTATTTTAAAAAGTGGGCAAATTACACTTAGGGCCGTTTTCTCATGTTCATGTTTTTGCTCAAATCGAAATCCATCTAGATTTTGCAACTAAATGGCTTTTGTGCAATTGGTTGTCTCATGTAGGTTGATTATAAATTCGGGCATTTGCGCCACGGTCACACCGGGAGGGCTGGAGTGGTATAATACTAGGTTGGCAGCACCTCTGCAATCGGCTGAATTTTGTCTTTTTTATTGCGAGCCAATTTTAAAAATTAAAGCAAGAATTTTACAGAGGAGGAGAAGGTTGTTCTTTTGGAACGTCTTGTTACTATGATGGGATATTAAGCAGTAGGTCGAAAGCCATGTTCACACAGGCAAATAATTTGGAAAAATTTTCATCAAAATTGGACTATATATGCCAAATTGTGGAACTTTCCGGCCATATTTGATCAAATTATTTGCGTATGGAACCACAGTTTAAGTTAATCCTGTAAAATCTTTAATCATGGCTATTTTTATCAAAATTTAGGCAAATTATTTGGATGTGTAAACTTAGCTTAAGCAATGAACTAGGGGAATCAGAATGTGCATCTGTAATTTCAGCAATGTCTGCAGGTGTTCTTATATATTAAAGGCACATCCTATATTTTCCATTTTTGGTTTACTTAATAACAATTCAGACTTTACTGTTTTTAGCAGCAGTTGTTTTTTGTTTTCAAATATTTTCCAGTGTGACCATATGCGCGGATACACAAAAATACTTAATTTGCATAAGAATGTAAATGGTTTTAAATTCAATGAGGGTGAAGTAGATTGCTACGAAATTCATCTAGATTGTTAGCATTGAACATGAGCAAAGCAAATGCAGCAAATCCACCTAGATTTGCAAAAACGCCAACATGAGAAAACGGCCCTTAGACTCCAATCTTCGGGCATGCTCTCGTCGGACCATATTCTGCTGAGGAATTGGTGCATGCACCTTACCAACTCCTCGCCTCCAGCCTTAAACAGTTCAGCTGGCAGGTCATCTGCTCCTGCTGAATTGTTGTTCTTTAGCCTTTTTATGGCTCAACAGACTTCGTCACGTGGGTCTATCTCTATATCTATCTCTCTGACTCCTTGGATGTATTATAATATTATAGTTGGGAGCAAGTGAACTGGTACAGAGTATGTTATAGTTGGTTGTTTAAGTTTTATGCAGTTTTAAAGGACATCAACCGAAAGTAAGTCAGCGATTTTTTTTGTACTTCTAGTACCTACGCTGAAATTTTAACAGCGATTTTAACCATTTCAATCACAAGCCTTTTTCAAGCCATCTATCCATTAAAAAATTACAAATTTTTTTTATCAAAGCTGCCATGTATGCACTTCCTCAGAATAATTTTTCCATTTATTTAAGACTTCTAGATGAGGTTACACATTCATTTTTTACATGCACAATTGTCATTCCAAAATATAATTTCTGTAATTTTTCCAGAATTTTAAAATTTGTGGAAGGTGGTCAAAATAAATTAAAACAAAAAAAATTTATATTTTTAAAATTGTTTTATTCATTGTCGTTATCTATATATTAATCAAGTTGTACACAGAGAAGGTTCACTTTATCTTCAAGATGTGGTGAATGTGGAACCAGAAGTCGAAAATGGGGAAATCCGATTCAACGGCAATTCAATAAAGGTATATTGGTAGTAGAATGCCTATCAACGATGAGCCACCGAAGAAGATAGAGCTTACATCGGCCACTGTTCCTTTAAAGGAAAAAGATACAGATGACGCTATCCGGCGCAAACAGCGCTCCGGGTACAAAGCATCACTAAAGTATCTTAAGACATTTGAGGACAGCAACTCTAAGTCACTGACAGCGATGTAGACGGCACTGCGCAGGGGTGCTACGGCCGAACTGAAAGCACTTGCAACCACGACGGAGATGAAATCTCCTGCCGAATCGATGGCCGGCAAAGCATCCACGGAGGACACCCAGAAGCATTGCAAGAGATCGCCACCAACGTCGACAACACCCACCCAAAAGTAGGGACCTGTTGGCGGTATCTCCAGGCGACAGCGATCGGAAGACTCGTCGAAGGCTCCGGAGAACAAGCGGATTGGACCGGAAGATCTAGTGACTAGCTTAAGCTCGAAGACAGAACTTCAGGTGGCCAATATCGACTGAACTGACCCGACGAGAAGTTGCTAGTCATGGAGGGAGTCACACTGCCATGAAAAGGAGAAAAAATCTTTTCCTAGCTGTGTTAAATGGCATCTAATGGTACAGGGGAGTTAATGTCGTAGTTTGTACCATTAAGGAATCCCTGAGCTTTCTCACTGACACAAATCTTGGCGTTGGTGACCTATGGCCTGGAGCAAGAATCGGGGTCTTAAAATTGGAAAGCGTGGTCAGCGGAAAAAGTAGATTCGCTTACTTGCTGGATAGGTAAAATATTCGAGAACAACAAGATACGCTGTTTGTTTTGATTTACCAGATAGAAATAGTCAAACAATAAAACTACAAATTCAGGAGTTATTTTAATTAAGACCTAACAGCCACACTGGTAACTCTGACATTGAGAGGTTACACAATACCATTTCGGAAAAGATAAGAGTTTTGAATTGAGCGGAAAAACTACCGATTACACAACAAATTGTAAAAGCTATTACATACTATAATAATACTTTCCATACTTCTGTTAAGTGTACACCTAAGCTTAATAAAAGATAGGATAGATTACCTAAAACAAAGAGTTATGAACAAAAGCAATGAGAACCGGGAGGAATATATCGAAATTACGACACAAAGAAGAACCTAAATTTAGAATAGGAAAGTTGGATAATGTTCATGACACAATTATAAAAAGACGTTAAAAATATTCTTCAGTAAAAATAAGAAAAATTTACAAAGTTGTAAACATTAATGTAATATCGTTAAATAATTAACTATAAGAATATGAAAAAATGGTATTTGGTCAAAGTTAGAACTCAGGAGAGTCCTTTAACTTGGAGGGAGGAGTTACATACCAGCCCACTGTAACTAATTCTTTTTTATAATTTCTCTTGAACTTTAGTCTTATTTTATGTCAAGCCACAAACAAACGGCACATTAAAGCTTTTGCTTAGTTCTAAACATAGATTAGATAAGAGCAGATAAGAATATGTGCAATCATTCTGAAGACCAAAGTCTACTAATAAAGATCATTAAATCATACCTCGTGCGGTGGGTTGCTCTCCAGAGTTACTCCATTTTGCTTGCGCATATCCTGAAGCTTAGAAAACTATCCCAAGTTATTGCGCATCATTTTCTTAGCTAGGATATGCGGAAGTTTAGATTCTTCATACTCAAAAAGTGCTCGTGCCACGTATTTAAGATAAAGAGTTAAGCTGTTAATGTGCTCATCTTCTAGTCCCGAATCTATTGCTAAAATATAATTCGGCGCACAGTCTGCCAGCTTAAGTATCCGCTTAATAAAGAATCGTTGGAATTGATCTGCCTTGTCGCTTATTTTTCCACCCCATATTTGAGCTCGATAACAATGCACCGTTCTGCTGATAGCATTGAATATTTCCCATTTTGCAGCTAGGTTTAGAGTTTCCTTGTTTAAAAAATTTGCCAACATTGTGCTTATACTCGCCTTCGCTTCTCTCGTTCTTGCTGCCACATGTTTTTTGAAACTCATTGTTGGCGTCAAGACAACTCCAAGGTATTTGTACTCCTGTACTACCTTCATCTGTTCTGCCTGAAAAGTCAAATTTTCCTTTTCGGAACACCATAATCTCGGACTTCGTTTTATTAACTTCCATGCCCCACAATGTGCAGCATAACTCCAGTTTTTCAATCATTAGTTGAAGTGCTGTGGGATGCTCCGCTACGATAACAATATCATCTGAATACAATAACAGCCTTATGTTGGTGTTCTCAATGTACAGGCCACCTCCTATGTGCCCGTGAAGTTCGTCCAGGTACAGCGCAAATAGCAATGGTGACATAAGACATTCATGTTTCACCCCATACATTGTTTGAAACCGCTCCGAGAGTTGGTGTCCTGTCCAAACTGCACAGTTCGTTTGCGAGTATATTTATACCCTTGCAAAGGGTCCCAGAAATCTGAAACTATATATAAACTAAACTATCTTGATCAGGGCGACGAGCTGAGTCGATTGAGCTTTGTCCGTGCGACTGTCAGTCTTTCCGTCTGTCTCTTGATAACTATTTAGCAGACTAATAAAAACCTGTATCTGGAGTATGATCTATAGTAATGGGCTATACTCGGATTCCAATCGATGGTCAAAATGTCTCTGTCATGGACCAACACCCCTGTTACAGATTACTTAACAGCTGCTCGTTCATGCCGAGAGAATCGACATCGGATATAGTAAAACTAGATGATTTGGCCATTATCTTTTGTATACTAGTTCTTAAAACTATTCAGAATCAGAAAAAAATAAGAACAAAATTTTACCATTTACAGATCCCTTTATTTTTGGAAATTAATTGAAAAACGAAATTTGTTTTCCTGTGTCAAAACACTTTCTTGACACACTGTACGAATATTTATGGTCATACAGCCACACTGGCAGTTATCGATAGAAATAGTTAGTATGTAAAAATGCAGATATCTATAAAACGCAGGGATTGATAAAACTTTACAGGAATTCGAGTTAAAGTCTCTATAATAGCTGAGGATACCGTGAATGTCTGTCCCAACTCAAAAAAAAAATAGCGTCGAATTTTTATTTTCATTGGGTCAAGGCCACGGCTATCGATATATGTAGTTAGTATGTGAAAATGCAAATTTCTCAAAATCGTAGGGATAGATTCCAATAAAACTTTGCAGGAATATGGATAAATGTCTTATTTATCTCTGGGGATACCGTGTATGTCGTGCAACTCGTTAAGTCCGGCAAAAAATTAATAAATGATATCATCGATTGCCTGCATGGCGGTTAGTTCCACACACTAGTTCCGGGGCGGAACCAGCGCACTGGCCTTACCAGTTCCGAGTCCAAGCCAAGGTGTGTCAATTAAAAAGCGAATTACTCGAAAACGTAGGGATAGATAATGATCAGCTTAACAGGATAGCTTCTTGAATATGTGTCCTTCACGCTGACATACCGTGCATATTGGGCCCAACTCTTATATTGAAGCAATTACGAATCTTTTGACAACATGATTTTTTTGCGCCATATTGTATGGAAAAATTTTGATGTTAGTTTACTGAAAAGGGAATTTCTTTAAATCGTAGGGATAGATATTTATGAGATTGTCAGTATACATCCTTGAATACGTGTCCTTTAAGCTGATATACCGTGCATGTTGGGCCCAACTCTGTGAACGGAGATATGAACGAAAATGTGGGGAGGCGATTTCACAACCTGATTTATTTAATACCCACAGTGCATAAATTCCCCCACACGTTACATAAATCAATAGATTATGCAATTCTTAACAATATTGCATTAACAAATTTCAAAACAGTTCAATAGTTAAGGAATATATCAAAAAACAAAAATATATGCGAATATTTAGTTGCTGCATTTTTGGCTTGGCCTGTAAGTAATATTTAAAAATTATTTGAAATAAATATATTACGTTCAAGTTTTCCTTTAACATTTAAATATTACATACAGGCCAAATCAAAAATGCAGCAACTAAATATTCGCATATATAGATTTTGTTTGGATTTATAAAATTAATTTGTAAATTGATGTTTTATTGATGTAATGTTTTAAATTTAATAAGCTGTGTAATTTGTTTGATTGTGATCGTTGAAATTGTTTTTGTTGTGCTTTTGTTTTTGTTCGTCTCTGCTTGCAGAATAACGGCGAAATTCCTTTGCACCTGGCAACGCCAAGCAGTAGAGTTGCCGGAAAGTCTTAAAAGCGTTGTTATGCAGTTGTGACTTGTCACTGTCAGTGACTCAGTCACTTTCAGTGACTGAGAAAAAAGAAAAAATTAATTTTTCGAAAAAATGTATAAAATAGGTAATTAAAATGCGCATCTTTTAAACTATCGTGCATGTTGGCACATCTCCTAGTTATCCCGCAATCTTAAAAAGAAAAGTTAGCAACTATTTAGATTTTCACGAAATCTGTTCAGACGATTGTGATGA
>JBAMBO010002450.1:0-37683 GCA_037044535.1 Lordiphosa magnipectinata
TCAATTTATCAAGGAATAACATTTCGTATTGACCCCTGTTGTCCACTCTGCTCTCGATAATTCGTAATTTTTGGTTAAAATATAATTTGAATCGTAATCTATAAATTATGTGTTTAGTCTGGGATTTCGTCTTTGCACTAGACTAAATGATTAACGCATCGAAATGTAATCTAAAATGGTTTATTGTTTTATTTGGCACCAAAGTTCAGCCCAAAAGTAGGCCAGGCCAACGTTGGGCAATTTCATGCAGTTTTCGTGGGATTTTGTTTGTGTAAATTATTATCGCCTTGGTTATTTGTTCATCTGTGTGGTCTCCACTTGACATCGGTGTTAATCGTTGATGTTGGTAAAGATGATGGCTCCTACTACTGCTACTCGATCTACATACACATACATCAGAAATCATTCGCAATAATGGCTGTTTTTTTTTTTAATAAAGTAACGTAAAGTTTTTAATAAAGCACATATTTACCTACACACATTTACAAGTAAGGGTTACAAAAAGAAAATTGTATTTTAAAATTACACACTACGAAATTATATATATGGATGATTGTTAATTTTATTGCAACATTTAAGGCTTTGTAACTGAATTATTGCAACTTACATACAAACATTTGCTCATTTTGTGTAGACCTAAGATTAGACATAGTGTACGTAAACAGATACATAGATATTGTGTAAAAAAATGAACAACAAAATAGTGAAAAGTTAAAGGTATAATTTTCTGCAGGAAATTAGATAAAACTGCTTTTTATTTGTAACTTACTGTATGCCCGGCTACGCCAGGCGTTCTTTGCATTGAGTGGATATGTTTCTTATGAGATCGTTTATATTTAAGTTTGAACTGGCTAAATGTTTATATAAACACTAGCTGAACCCGCCACGACTTCGTCCGCGTCCAAGATCTTAAGAATTTGTAGAAATTGTGTTGTTGGATATTAATATTAAGTTTCGAGTTAACAGCTATGAGTTGAAAATAAATAAAAATTTTGCGTGGTAAATGCAGTGACCTGTACACATGTTAAATTTTATCCCATCCCGTCCAACCAAATTTTCTACGCGCTCGGAAACTCCACAATTACATTATATATTAGTCCCTCACTGTCAAGTGGATGCCGAAAATATACTTCCGCAAAACTACATTGTGAATCGAAGACCCGAGTCTAGCGATATTTCCGTCCTGCGCCCATAAAAATATGAGGAATGTGCATTTAACAGTAGCATCAGCACCGCTTGTCCATAACTGGGAAAGTATAGCTTCCTTAGTCCTTCCAGAAATTTAAAGAGACAATATTTTTTGATAAGACTTCGACATCAATATAAAAATGGGAGTCCAAAAATTAAATTGGGAGTTACAAATGAATCCCGTCTCGTTGAACCAATGAACACGAACTAAAGATCAAAACAAAAAATAAGTTGATTCCCAAACTCAGCTATAGATGGCGCCACTACTTTGACCATTGTGGCAGCCCTGGCCACCTCTGCTCACACCATTCATCGAACACCATCCCTAACGCGATAGCGGAACGACAACACGCGCCATCCCTGGCGCTCAGTTTCTGGCTTGGCTTCGATTAGCGCGGCTGGCGCCCGCTTCGCTCCGTTCAACTCAACGATAATTGCTTAGCTTAAGTTATTATTCAATAAAGTTAGTTACTTATAAAACCTAGTAGCTAAACCATTTGCTTGCTAGTTTGTTATATGGCAGCTATACGATATATTCATCTGATTTTGACCAAACTCCCCAAAATTATTTGGAAACTGATAATATTCATAACTAGAAAGTATAAAGTACGCTACCATTGAAAGAAAAAAGTTTTCCTCACTAGAACTACACTCAGAAAAAGACGGCCTGGAGAGTTATAGATCGATTGGGATAGAATTAATAACGTTTTGTACTTCATATTTCAAGTATGTTTTATTCTTGGGTGTACATAAAAAATAAGCACAAAACGTTCTAGAATCGAAAAATGATTGCTAATGTTATTAAAATGAGTACAAACGTTCTGGAATCAAGAACTATTCGAACTTCCAGAAAACCCAAAATTTAAGAAAAGTGCGTACTTACTTCAAGTACAAAATATCTTGAATCGACCACAAAAAAGGCTCAAAATGTAGCATGTCCATATATCGAGTACACACTGTAACACTTTATTGCAGACTTTGTGGCAGTAATGCCAACTAAGCACAATGACCCAAAACTGTCTGCAAGTGCAATTGTAATTCGATAACTCACTCAAGCCAGCGTGAGATATGAAGCTCATATGTTAGTTTCTATATGTTCTGTATGTTTTGTCGTGTATCGTCAATTGATGTTGCAGTATTTTTACAGCTAAAATTTAACAAATTATATTGTGTTCTGTGGAGTGTAACTTATTTGCCGTTTGAGAGCAACTAAAACTGATATATATTTTGTAAAAGTATATAGATTACGGTGTTAATAATATCCTTTACCCCTTTTTGCCCAGTTTCGAAAAAAATGACATATTGCAGCCGAATATGAGTTTCGCCGCTTAACACTGCTGGAGGTTTGGGACAACAATGGACGCGACGACTATGCCGAAGGATGTTGGAAAAAATGAAAATAAATCAAGTCAGCGAATCACACGTTGATCAAATTGAGCAAAAAGTTCGCAGTTTTATAATACACATTAAGAAATATTTGCTTAAATGCAACCGTATGATGTCAAGGTTTAGGGATAATCCCTCAAGGTGGCTTTTGCAGGCGATTATTATAACCTTGGACGAAGAGCTTACAGATCCATCTCCCTCTGCAATGGGTAGACTAACGCTACCACCGTCCAAGTTTTAAGTTACCCAACCGACATATCAAGCACTCCCACAAAATAAAAAGAAAAAAATCCAATTATAAAACTTAAAATCAAAAAATTATTTAAACCATTACTAAAGATATCTTCTCTCTTCGTCAGAATCTTCGAACTGTAAGGAGAAGAAAAAATTAAAACTATTATTGAATTAAAAACTAAAACTGAACTAAAAATATCAAAAGTAGATTATTCTTTTTTATTTTTATTGAAATTGTTCTTTACGTTCCTACGTCCGGGGAAGTGAATACCTCCTTTCTCGTTTTATATCCGACTTCTGAAGAAATTTTGCACCCCTCTTAAATCGTTTCTATTCTGTCCTCAAAATGGAGCAAATTAAGGAAACGTTAAACAAGTTTAACGAATCCTTGAACACTTTGCTTGTCCAGGTGGCAGGAGTTAAGGAAGACGTTAAGAAGGTTGGCGATAGGTTAGTCAACTTGGAGGGTGACTTGGAAAGTCGTAATCCTGTTGGGGTTCAGTTCGTGCCTCTAACCCGTGCTCGCATTGAGTACGAGTTGAAGGAAACTTCGATTCTACCGGATTGCGTAAAAGAACTGTAACCCTTTGAAGGTCAACATGAGGGATACGTCACGTGGGTCAACAGGGCGCAAGCAATTCTGAATGATTACGAAATCATCAAGAACAAGCCCTTGTATAGGTCAATCGTCTTGCATATTAGGCAGAAAATAAGAGGTAACGCCGACGTCACGTTGGCATCTCATAATGTGCAGGACGACGATTGGCAGGAAGTCAAGCGTGTCCTCGCACTCTACTATGCCGACAAAAGAGATGTGCGCACCTTGGAACACCAGTTGAATCGTATGACTCAGGGGGATAGGCCTTTGGACGAGATTTACATGGAAGTGAACAACCACTTCTCACTTATCCTAAACGCTTTGAAGAGTGGAAATCGCACCCCTGACGTTGTCAGTGCTCTCATCGATACATTTAGGGACAAGGCCTTGGATGTCTTCATTCTAGGCGTTAATGGAGAATTTTCCAAATTATTGGTGGTTCGCAATCCTAAGAATTTGCCAAAGGCATACTCATTTTGCCTGGAACTATAAAACGTTGTCTCGAGGGCTATCTATAACCCGGCACCCTATGCTAACAGATCCTCACAACCTCCTCAATTTTACAGGCCCGTTTATCAGCCCGCAAATGCTCCTAGGTTTCAGAGCATGTTCCAGTCTCAAGCCAGACCACCTATGAGACCCGCGCATAACCCAGGCCCTAGTAGGAGCTCCCAGTATTCACCAAGATTCCAGGGCCCAAGACCGGCTATCAAGATGGAGTCGAACCAATCGGGTCAGTCGTGCCGTTCTGGGTTTGGTGCCCAACAGGACGACAGCTCTGGTGTCAAGAGAGCTTTGAATGGTCCCTCCAACCCTTTCCGAAAGGCTCAGAGGTTGTATCACCTCGAGCCAACGGTGTCTTCTCCAGCTTCAGGCTCGGATGGGTTCAGTCAAGAGCCCTTACATAAACCTGCCTATGAGCAAGGTTGTCATAACGACGAGGGAGTTGTTGAGCTCCCGTCGCAGGATGAAGGCGTGAATAGTTCGCACGAGGTATCCACTTGCGCAGGAGGGAAAGGCGCGAATTTTATGACAGATACCTTTCCAGTGTACCATACCTAGAGTATGGAACCAAGGACGGGGCTAAACTACAATTCCTCATAGACACCGGCGCAAACAAGAACTTTATAAGCCCCAAGATAGCTGCCGGTTGCACCCCACTTCCTACCCCTTTCCATGTTCAGTCATTGAACTATTTTGATGGTATTATCGGAGACGACACTCTCAAACACTTAGGGGCTATGGTAGACAGGAAAAATCACCGCCTGCTCCTACCTCCCGACATTGAAATACCTCTCTTTTAAAAGGAATCGTTGAGTGTGTACCCTCTACTCTACCATCTACTCCACGTCGAATATTCAGAGGGTGTGAAACAACCTTTGAGCGCTTTGATCAATGCGTTCTTGAAGATCTTTGAACCATTGTCACCTGGTGGATCAGTAGACACCAGCGTAAAAGCCGAAATACGCACTAAGACGGAGGACCCTATTTACGCCAAAAGTTACCCTTACCCAGCTAGTATGAGGGGTAAGGTAGAAAGGCGAATTGAAGAGCTTTTGAACGAAGGTATTATTCGACGTTCAAAAAACCCTTACAATTCCCCGGTCTGGGTGGTTCCTAAGAAGCCAAAGCCCAATGGAGATAAGCAGTACCGTATGGTGATCGATTTTAAACGATCGAACGCTTATACGATATCCGATACTTACCCGATTCCAGACATTAACTCTACCCTAGCTAGCCTCGGCGAATCTAAATACTTTACAACACTTGACTTGACATCAGGATTTTACCAAATCCACATGGAATCCGACATTGCAACAACTGCATTTTCTACCCTGAACGGGAAATACGAATTCCACCGCCTCCCATTTGATCTAAGGAACGCCCCTCGCAATCTTCCAACGCATGAGTGACGATGTTCTGAGAGAACATATCGGCAAAATATGCTACGTCTACATTGACGATATAATAGTCATTAGCAAAGACTTAAACAGTTATTGGGAGAATCTTCGCTTGGTTTTCGACAAGCTTAAAAAGGCGAGGGTCCAGGTAAATTTGGAGAAAACCCAGTTTTTGCCTACACAAGTCGAATTCCTGGGTTACGTCGTCACTTCTGACGGTATAAGGGCGGACGAGAAGAAAGCTGAGGCTATAACGAAAATGAAGCCTCCCACAAATGTCAAGGAACTAAAGAGTTTCCTTGGTATGACATCATACTACAGGAGGTTCATTCGCGACTATGCTAAGGTCGCTAAGAATCTGATGCGGGGCAAGTTCGCAATAACCGTTACCGTTACCGCCCCATTTCACTTAATTTCGTATTCTATCCTTACAAACCGAGTTTCAAGCCAATCAGATGAATATAGTTTTTGCATGCAGAATTTTCTGGGAATTTTCACGCCTGGGGGCGTATTTTCCGACATTGGAAAATTACATTTCAAATTATTTCGTATTCTATCCTTACAAACCGAGTTTCAAGCCAATCTGATGAAAAATAATTTTTTGCCTACTAATTTTCCGGGAAATTTCACGCCTGGGGGCGGATTTTCCGACATTGGAATAACACATTTCAAATTATTCCGTATTCTATACGTACAAACCGAGTTTCAAGCCAATCGGACGAAAACTAATTTTTTGACTACAGAATTTTCCGGGAATTTTCACGCCTGGGGGCGTATTTTCCGACTTTGGAAAATAACATTTTAAATTATTTCGTATTCTATCCTTATAAACCGAGTTTCAAGCCAATCGAATGAAAAATAGTTATTTGGATGCAGAATTTTCCGACCATTTTCCTCCTGGGCGGATTTTCCAAAATCGGGAAAACACTTGTCGATTTATTTCGCGTACTATGCTTGCAAACCAAATTTCAAGTCAATCGGATGAAAAACAAAACTTTTCCATACAAACTTTTCCGACGTTTTTCCGGCTTTTTCGGTTGGAAAGGAAGGAAGGAAACTCCTGTCCAAATTTCAGCCTTCTATCTCTTACCGTTTGCGCTCTGCGTTGATTGCCAATCAGTGAATCAGTCAGTCAGTCAGGACAAACTGTTTTATATGTAGAAGTAGATATATTCTTTACTCCATCTATGGTCATCCATGGTATTTATCGCGGTTTAGTATTGTTATTATCATTGTAATGTAGTTATGTGAGATCGTTTGCGGTCTTCAAAAGCAGTTTGGCATTTTGTTTGGCATTGTTACTATTTTGGATCCTCTTTGGTGTTTTTCCGCGATTTAATGATTTGTCAGTCACGGAAAGTGGTTAGAAACATTCTTTATGATCTGGACTATATTCTTTACGATTGGTCATCCGTTGTATTTATCGCGGTTTAGTATTGTTATCATTGTAATGTAGTTATGTGTGTTCATTTGTGGACTTGAAAAGCAGTTTATTAAGTATTTAGCGGTTTTATTACCATGGAGATCCCCTAGCTGCAAATTGCACTTATGAATTGATCCTGGCATGATTTTTCACTTGATTGGCATTAACCTTTTTCATTATTACTATTTTTTATCCTCTTTGGTATTATTTCGCGATTTAATAAGTCGCTCGTTACGGTAAATAGTTTTAAATAACTCGAGAACCACACATTCTGTGGCTCCCAGCTTAGAACCGAGAGCTGTGGCTCACGAGCCGAGAGCGGTTTGATGGCTCACGGCTCACGAGCTGATGCTCACGAGACGAGAGCTGGTTTGGTTCACAGCTCACGAGCTGTATCTCACAGCTCAGAGCCGAGTGTTCTGGCTCACGAGCCGAGAGCCGTTTGATGGCTCCCGGTTCACGAGCTGCAGCTCACAGCTCAGAGCCAAGAGCCGAGTGGCCACGATGACTGATCGAAGAATCGGAGCCTTGGTGACGCATTACCTGGAGGATGCAGCTGAAGGTATCAGCAGGATGACCAGCGCTCCACTGCGAAGGCCGCGTTCCATAGACTGGATAGGATCTGCCTGGAAATGGGTCGCCGGATCACCGGATGCGGCGAACTGGAATGCTATTCTGAGCTCTCAAGACGTGGTCGCCAGAAATAATGACCAGCAGATCAAAATCAACTCCAGACTCTTCGACTCCACGCATGAATCGATCTAACAGCTCAATGACGTCGTTGCAAGGGTGAACGCATAGACGAGGATCTTCATGCTACCACAACGGTCCTGCACAAGGCCATCATCTTGGTCCGAGGTCACTAGAGCTAGCCAACTGGCTAAAACCGGAATAACCAACTGCAACCTTCTGGACCATGGGGAGATCGAAGCCATACTGGCTGAAGTCGACAGCCTTCCTCACCAAAACGCACAATCGAAGCGGTGGAATTCTCCCGGCCCTCCATTTTGACCAATGGAACATTGTTACTGTACATTCTGGCACTGCCCAAGGTGACACAGAAACAGTACCGGCTGATGTTGCTCTACCCGACGATCATCGACGTGAAACAATTAGTACTGGAGCACAATAAACTGGCAATGGATGCCTCCATTGGCAGCACCTCCGTTTGTCGGGAAAGGACCTGCTAAAGTTGGAGAAGAGAAGTTGCATTCCCCGACTGTAAAAGGGAGGCCCAGCCGCATGCACATACTTGAGGAACGAGCAGGAAACAGTCAAGCTTATCGAAGATGGGACGATACTCTTAACTAATTTCAATGGAACGGTGATTAGTACCTCAAAGCGGTACCAACTAACTGGCTCATTTGTCGTGCAATTCGACAATGATACTGTAGTAATCGGTGATCGAGATTACAGTAGCTACTCGGCAAATCATCTAATGGCCATGCCATACCAATTGTCCTTGGAATATGTCCACAACGTTAGCTTGCAGAATCTACGTAAGATGTCCAGCATGACCGGCAGATTCTTCTTCTCCTTCCTCTCGGAAATATTGTTGACCTTGGTTGCCCTTTCTTTGATATACTTCCAATGGAGTAAGCCAACATCCACCAGAGGGATCCCCAGGGTCACTGATGCCGCCACGGACCTGAGATCGCAGGCCGCTCATGAGCTACCCCAAGGCTCATTGATCTGCGGGACGCAGATCTTGTAGGAGGGAGGAGTTAACATCCCGCTGTCGCCCTTCCCATTGTCCACTTCCCCGCCATGCCCTTCATAAACCTACGATGTAAGACTGCAGCGCCAAGCACTTCCACAACAATGTGCCGGCCAGCAATAACAAATTGAGCTGATCAAGTTGCAGCATAAGCGGCAACAATGTGCCGGCTAAACATAAACAAGCGGATATTGTGTAAAACGTATCGGGATGAGTAGCAGAAGTGAAAACCTAAATACCGAAATTTCTCAAATAAACTAAGTAAAACCCAAACCACAAATTCCTTGCCTTTGGGGGGAGAATCGACATGCTAATCATTAAAAGGTAAAGTATAGTTCCTGGTGAGTCGCTCGGGCTCACCTTAACTTATATATAAACCACAATTGTAACACTTAGTTGCACTTATGTGCTATGATATTGCAAGGTCAGCTAACTTCAATCAGCCACAAAGGCAATGCATAAATACATATTATATAAGTTAACAATTAACTCCCAGCACCCATCGACCAACCCTCGCTCCCCTCTTTGCTGACTCCGCATTATGACGGGCCGGCAACTGCTACATAAAGTCAACGACTGAGAGTTGGCACATCCGCTGGGTAATAGGATACCCTGCACGAGGCGCTGACGCTGCATGTCTTGGACGGCGGCGGCGGCGTGTTTACATAAGAGCGGCAGTGCAGCCGCCAGCCTTAGGGTTAGCTTAAGCATTTTTGTTATTTGTAATTTAGATTAATATTTGATTCAGAACGCGACGTATCGTCCGTAATAAACAAGACAATTATATCTCGCTTCGTGTCGTGCCTTATTGGGAGGTGCCAAGTACGATTCTAACTAATTTATACATACATACTGCACTCTTTCGCCTCTGTCTCTGCCCGTAGCGACATAGATAAGTAAATATATACATTTAAGTTGCCAGCTCCCGACTAACTATATATAATTGTTAAAATTATAACAAAGAAAATAAAGATGAAAAGAAAAGAGTGCACTGGGTGCCTCTCGAAAAACAACCACACGTCTTATTAATTGGATTGGGGAAAAACCTACTGCTGGAGGGCACCACGTTACCTGGTGCCTACAATGAGACAACTACATGATTACATCCCCAACAACAAAATTATATGGCGACCGTGACATTGTAAGCATGAGCTTACGGGACCAGGATCTGGAATAGGATTAAACAAAAAAAAAATGGTCCAGGAAGAATCAACAAAGGAAAAAGTCTGAGTGAGTACAGTGACTGTGTGACCATCAAATGTGTAATGGATGACCAGAAAAGAAGTGAAAAAACAAAGAAAAGAAATAGGGGTGGCCGTAGAAATAAAATTCAGAAAAGAATTCGCCATCTCCAAAAACTACTAAATGGCTCTATACCACCACCTTACAGTACAGCATTATAGCTCTGGGAAGAGCTTGATTTCCTAAAAACTGAATTACACAAACCCACAGGTACACTAGTACCCTCAGTTAACGCAATACAAAACATATGCAAAACTAAAACAACCTTTATAGTATAAAGTTTATACCAACAATTCAGAAACTCCCCAAGAGGAAGAAGAGCTGCCGGTCCGATTGCCCAGGTCCATTGAACACACCGCACTGTGTACAAACGTGCACAAACCCAAAACAGCAGCAGCCAGTGCGAGGACCTTTGTGAGATGCACACATATAGAGTACCCACTGTACTCAGTACAATTCATAAAATACATATTGTAAACACTTTCTTGCAATAAACAAAAGACCCAAGCACATTTCAAGTGAAAAGTAATACGATCATCCGTCGGGCAACTAACGCAGAAACGCAGCGTCAGCATAAGTCAGTGGCGCAGCAAATAAACTTTATCCATGTGCGTATACCATCCTCTCTAATACTCACAAACATCCATAACACAGCCGCTCCGCGTAGCTGACAGTGCGACTGCGTGGCCCCAGAATTAATTCGATTTAAGTCAGAATGAAATATGTATTCAAACAGACAAGAGATGCCAACTCCAATGTTACAATAATTAAAAACTATATTAAAACCACTAACCGATGGTTGCATTTCTGAACTCTGTGGAAGTATTGAACCTGCTAGTTGGATAGGAATTCCTCTCAAGCTCATTCATTCCACTAGGAGGAAACTATCCAACCATTACATGGCGACCGTGGATTGGGTCTAGGAGGACCCAGAACTTAAGCACAGAGTAGAGTGTAAGGAGTTTCTAAAATATTTGCGAAAAAAAGAAGCCTCCATAATGAAAAAAAGGAGGACTTCAAAAAAAAATATTTAAAAGAATTGCCGAAATAATAAAAGGCATTAGATCAAAATACCCCAAAGTGGGAGAAAGCCTGTGAACTACAAGAGGAGTTGGAATTTTTAAAACAGGAATTTAAATCAAAATCGCTCTAAAATAATTAAATAAATTTCAAAGACATATACTAACATTGAAATACCAGCAGAGACAAAAATTTCGACACTCATGAGGACATGCCCAGCAGATTGCGAAGGCCCATTGTACACACCGGCGTCTGAGTATACCTGCATCTATACCCAATGAGCCCCGCTACAAATTCCCAAGTAGCCACCAGCCTGTGCATCCCGGCACCGGCAACGCCTAAACCAAAAAGGCCCTGGACAACGCATTGTCGCAAAGAAGCGATACATAAGCACAGCAAATGACCTAGATAGCGTTTACAAATGAACACAGAAACAGTAAAAAGATTAACCTATTTGGAAGATCCACATTTTAGAAACAGGGCATTGGAAATCATTTCCGAAAACGGAAACCCCGTAACAGTATATGAATTTGAAAATCCATACATGAACAAATTCAACACAGAAATATCTTTCAACCAGGGCTGCAAACCGGTTTTGAACCGAACCGGCTCGAACCCGGAATTCCGGCTTTTTTTTTTGCTTTGAACCAAACCCTGAACCGAACCACGAGGACGAAAATAGTTGAACCCGAACCCGTTCCGAACCCCAGCTTTTGGTTCGGTTAAAAAAAACAAAGACACACACATTAAACACATTAAAATTTATTTGGGTACCCTTCTACTTCTATGTACGTAACAGCAGAGTCGACAATTAGAAATATAACAATACGGAAAGTCAGTCAAGCCAGACTATGATATACTTGGCACATGCGAAAGTGAATATATGTATACACTTTATAGGGTCAGAGATGCTTTGTACTAGCGGTTACATACATTTGCACAAATATTCTTTGCATCTTTGGTACAGAACATAAGCAGACACCAGATCAGGCACAAATTTTTCATCTTATACATATACATATCGAAAAACTTCATTGCCAGCTTGCCATGAAGCTTTGCCTGCTTCGTCTGCCCCCCCTACACCTCTTCCCTACAAACAAAAACTTCATGAGGAACTACGTGTAAATGTGGACTAACAATGTAACTAGGCGTCAAGTTTATATTGTTATTTAAAATATATTGGGAAAAACGTGCAACGAACCAAGGTTCGAACCAAAACCAACGCCAAAAACCTCGAACCTCAAATTTCCGAACCTTAACCGTTGGTACATTTTGGTTCGAACCAGCACCGGAGGTTCCGAAAAACTTTTTGGGTTTGCAGCTCTGCTTTCAACTATTCCAGGTATAAGAGTTAGCTCAGTAATAAATGAAAATCATATATTGGGACGTACACTTCTTATTATTGTACAATCCTCACACAAAAAAAAAATGAATGAAATTATTATCCATAAAACCGTATTATGGAATGGCAAGATATTGCTAATAATATAAAAGAAATTAGAAGTAAGTTCGACAAATCATACTTACTTCTAAAGGCGACCCCCCCCTCCCGACCGCAAGTAGAGGCAGACGTAGCAGCTTCATTTTTATAGTTAAGCGTCTTCATTATACCCTTGCAAAGGGTATTATAATTTTGCCCAGAAGTTTGCAACGCATAGAAATATTCATTTCCGACCCCATAAACTATATATATTCTTGATCGGGGCGACGAGCTGAGTCGATTGAGCTTTGTCCGTCCGTCTGTCTGTCTGTCTGTCTGTCTGTCTGTCCGTCTGTCTGTCCGTCTGTCTGTCCGTCTGTCTGTCCGTCTGTCTGTCCGTCTGTTTCTACGCAAACTAGTCTCTCAGTTTTAAAGCTATCGAGCTGAAATTTTGCACAGAGTCTTCTTTTTACTGCACGCTGCTAATATGTCGGAACCGACCGGATCGGATGACTATATCTTATAGCTGCCATAGGAACCTTCGGTCAAAAAATGGGTCTTAGTGAGAAAAACTTTATTGTTTTCAATGTTAGCGGCCTTAAACTCGGCCATTATTAATATTATATGCTATCAAACAGATTTGCAGATTTTGGTCAAGATCGGATGACTATATCTTATAGCTGTCATAGGAACCATCGGTCGGAAAATGGGTCTTAGTAAGAAAAACTTGTTTGTTTTCAGTGCTAGCGTCATAAAACTCTGCCATAATTAATATTATACGTTTTCAAACAGATTTGCAAATGTTGGTCAAAATCGGATGACTATATCTTAAAGCTGCCATAGAACCGATCGGTCGGAAAATGGGTCTTAGTGAAAAAAACTTTTTTGTTTTCAAGTAAATCGTTCTTAAAGTCGGTGATTCTCAATATTAAACGCTTTCAAACTAATTTGAAAAAGTTGATCGACATCGGGTGACTATATCTTATGGTTGTCATAGGACCGATCAGTCGGAAAATGTGTCTTAGTGAGAAAAACTTTTCTGTTTTAAATTTTATCTTTCTTAAACTTCGCGATAGTTAATTTGATATGTTTTCAAAAAGATTCGCGAAATTTGGTCGAAATCAGATGTTTATCTGTCGGAAAATGGGTTTTAGTTAAAATTTTTAAAGATTTTTATGTTCTTCAACTCTGACATTTTAAAAACAGCATTTGCAAGGGTATAAAAACTTCGGCACAGACGAAGTTAGCTTGGCCTTCTCGTTTTTTTATTATTTAAGTCCCAACAAGCCTTCATACACCAATTTTAGGTTTGGATTTTTTTTTTGTTTTTTAATTTTTTTTATCATTGTTTCGTTTTTTTTTTCCTCAAATGAGAGGAAAAGAGTCGAAGTTGTCGGATACTACGGATAATGTCGTAAATAGTGTTCAAGTTGTTGACCATACCGGTCACCTAGAAGACTTGACGTTTTGGGTAGTCGTACTAGTAATTCTAGCTGCAGTGCAATTGGCACTGAAGCTATACCTCCTTAATAAGCACTCCTTGAAACGGAGATATATAAATACAGCAGATCTCGAAAGGGCCTTAACCATATCCGACTCCTCTGTCCGCACTTAATATCTTGTATTATATTTTTTTATTTAGATTTTTTTTTTTGTTTTTTGTCCGGTGTCTGTCCGAGAAAGCCTTCGATTTTTGTTGAGTTTTTTTGGTCTTGAACTTTTTTTACTTGCATATTATTTTTTGTTTGCTTGTGAAAAAAAAAAACAAAAAAAGGAAAAAAAAAAACGAGAAGGCCAAGCTAACTTCGTCTGTGCCGAAGTTTTTATACCCTTGCAAATGCTGATTTTGAAATGTCAGAGTTTAAGAACGCTTACATAAAAATCTAAAAAAATTTTAAATAAAACCCATTTTCCGACAGATAAACATCTGATTTCGACCAAATTTCGCGAATCTTTTTGAAAACATATCAAATTAACTATCGCGGAGTTTAAGAAAGATAAAATTTAAAACAGAAAAGTTTTTCTCACTAAGACACATTCTCCGACCGATCGGTCCAATGACAACCATAAGATATAGTCACCCGATGTCGATCAACTTTTTCAAATTAGTTTGAAAGCGTTTAATATTGAGAATCACCGACTTTAAGAACGATTTACTTGAAAACAAAAAAGTTTTTATCATTAAGACCCATTTTCCGACCGATCGGTCCTATGGCAGCTATATGTTATAGTCATCCGATTTTGACCAAAATTTGCAAATCTGTTTGAAAACATATAATTTTAATTATGGCAGAGTTTTATGACGCTAGCATTGAAAACAAAAAAGTTTTTCTTACTAAGACCCACTTTCCGACCGATGGTTCCTATGACAGCTATAAGATAGAGTCATCCGATCTTGACCAAAATTTGCAAATCTGTTTGAAAGTATATAATATTATTAATGACCGAGTTTAAGGCCGCTAACACTGAAAACAAAAAAGGTTATTTTTTACCTAAGACCCATTTTCCAACCGATCGGTCCTATGGCAGCTATAAGATATAGTCATCCGATTTTGACCAAAATTTGCAAATCTGTTTGAAAGCATATAATATTGTTAATGACCGAGTTTAATCACGTTAACATTGGAAACAAACAAGTTTTTCTCACTAAAACCCATTTTTCGACCTATGGTTCCTATGGCAGCTATAAGATATAGTCATCCGATTTTGACCAAAATTTGCAAATCTGTTTGAAAGTATATAATATGATTAATGACCGAGTTTAATCACGTTAACATTGAAAACAAAAAAGTTTTTCTCACTAAAACCCATTTTTCGACCTATGGCAGCTAAAAGATATAGTCATCCGATTTTGACCAAAATTTGCAAATCTGTTTGAAATTATATAATATTATTAATGACCGAGTTTAAGGCCGCTAACACTGAAAACAAAAAAGGTTATTTTTTACCTAAGACCCATTTTCCAACCGATCGGTCCTATGGCAGCTATAAAATATAGTCATCCGATTTTGACCAAAATTTGCAAATCTGTTTGAAAGCATATAATATTGTTAATGACCGAGTTTAATCACGTTAACATTGGAAACAAACAAGTTTTTCTCACTAAAACCCATTTTTCGACCTATGGTTCCTATGGCAGCTATAAGATATAGTCATCCGATTTTGACCAAAATTTGCAAATCTGTTTGAAAGTATATAATATGATTAATGACCGAGTTTAATCACGATAACATTGAAAACAAAAAGGTTTTTCTCACTAAAACCCACATATCGACCGATGGTTCCTATGGCAGCTATAAGATATAGTAATCCGATCCGGTCGGTTCCGACATATTAGCAGCGTGCAGTAAAAAGAAGACTCTGTGCAAAATTTCAGCTCGATAGCTTTAAAACTGAGAGACTAGTTTGCGTAGAAACAGACGGACAGACAGACAGACAGACGGACAGACAGACAGACGGACGGACAAAGCTCAATGAACTCAGCTCGTCCCCCTGATCAAGAATATATATAGTTTATGGGGTCGGAAATGAATATTTCTATGCGTTGCAAACTTCTGGGCAAAATTATAATACCCTTTGCAAGGGTATAACAATAAAACCAACGTTCAGGTAGTGCTAGGGGAAAACGAAACACCAAGCAAACGAACAGAGGTAGCCTTCAGAAACAAAATTAGAAAAACTATAATTGAGCCTCAATTTGACGAAGAATCCGCTATTACACTTTTCAGGGAAGTTCTCAAACCAGGAAAATTTTCCGCAATGTATACCACAGATGATATATTTAAAGTTATCAAAGAGACTTACATTAAATATTTTAAGCAAAACAACGCTTACAAAATAGTAAGAGCAACAAAAAAGTTGCCCGAAATCCAAGAAACCGATAAACAAGAAACAGCTGTAAAACAGTATCACATGGACAGCCACCACAGGGGAATAGACGAGACTTACTTACATCTTAAAAGGCGGTACTACTTTCCTAGAATGAAAGAAGTAATAACCAGAACACTCAAGAACTGTGAGGTTTGTTTAACATCAAAATTCGATAGACAACCACAGAAACTAGGATACCAAGTACCCGAAATTCCATCGGAGCCACTAGACATAGTACATATCGACTTATATTTCATCAACAACAAAACTATGCTGACAATAGTCGACAAATTTTCCAAGTTCGCTACAGCCTTCACGTTGGTAGCCAGGGACTCCATTAGTGTGCTGAAAGCATTGAAAAGCTTTCTATTCTGGTTTGGACTACCCAAAAAACTAATATGCGATCAAGGAGCTGAGTTCTCTTCAAATATATTCAAAGACTATTGCAGACAATATAACATAAGCTTGCATTACACTTCAGTCCAGCAATCTTCAAGTAACGCTACAGTTGAGAGGTTGCATTCGACCCTAACAGAAATTTACAGAGTAATTTTGAATGTCAAAAAAACAGCAGAAAGCACCTTGCGACCACGAAGATATGCTTATGGAAACCCTTATTACGTACAACAACTCCATACACTCTGTAACAAAAATGACACCTGTTGAATTATATGCAGGACGTATGAGTGTTTTGAACAGAGAAGTACAATATACAGACGGGCATGATTATATACAAAAGTTAAATGAATTCCAGAAATCCTTGTATGAAAAAGTAAAACAATCAATGACTAAACAAACGAGCGAAAGAATCACGAAATTAAACAAAAATAGATATGACCCAATTCCGCTACAACAGAACGACATAGCGTATAGAAAGGAAAACAGAAGATGCAAAATTGCACCCAGGTTTTCTAAACAGAAGGTACACGAGGATCTAGGAATTACGTTTAAGTCAGGCAGAGGCCAGAAGATCCACAAATCAAAGATTAGGAAAATAACACACCCCCCACAAGAACAACATGATAGTAATCAAAACACGTAATTACAGGACAGTATGGGCCGCCGCCCAATCTATCATAGTGCAAGATTTAAACAAGGCACAACCAGCAGCAAAAATTGATCTTGAAAGAGCCAGAAACATAATCACTTATCAGCAAGTGATACAGACCGTAAATGTAACCGAGTTTCAACAAACAGTGGACCAACTTGAAGATACAATAAGCTTGTTAAGGGAAGAAGCAAAGGGAGAAATGGTAAATACACTTAAGACACTTGAAAATAAAATAAGTCAGGTTAAAGATAGACTAAGAAGCTTGACCCCGATTAAAAGACAAAGACGGGGACTTATAAATGGGCTAGGAATCGTAGTGAGATCGATTACGGGCAACATGGACGCAACAGATCAGACAAATATAGAGGAAGAATTTAAAAAGATTAGAGAGAACGAAGAAACTCTAAGAAACGAGGCAGATATTCAGATTGTTGTTAACAACAATTTATTCGAAAGACTTAATAACATAACAAAATTTGTAAACGAGAATCATGAAGAAATTAACAATTACGACTAATTCAATTTATAAAGAAATAAGAATCGAAAATTTTGAGATCGAAACGATCCAAAAAGTAATTAGACTTAATATAAATATCGATATAACTGCGAGCTATGTAAATAACATAGCGGAGAGCATGTTATTATCAAAACTAGAAATTATACCAAGATTAATTTTAGGGAATTCGGAGATAGAAATTATCAAAGATATATTAGAGAGACAGAATGTTTCATTGGATACTACAGAAGACATTTTTAAATTGCCTAAGATGAAAATGGGTATAAATGATACATTGATAAATTTCAAAGTATTTATACCTATTTGTGAAGGTGAAAACCTCACCTTGGCACGACTAATATCGTTGCCTATTAATAAAACACAATTCATTAAAACACCTAGTTACATAAGCTACAATAGGAATAAATTCTATCAATATATTGATCCGTGTGACAAGATCGGAGAAATATATTATTGCCAAATGCCGAATACCCAAACGGATAAGTGCATAGAAAATATATTAAAAGAAACCAAGTCCGTCTGCAATATAGAAGAAACAGAGGAAGAGGGGAAAATATTTGAACCCGAAAAAGGGTACATTTTCGCATTTAATATTAAAGTCACCAAAGAGCAATCAACCTGCGGTAGTCAGCCAACCATAAATGGTTCCGTGCTGATTCACTACAGGGGTTGCACAGTAAAAATTAATAATATCGCGTTTGACGATAAAGATACAATAATAGAAGAACATTTTAAAGCTCAGGTTCTCGAAAGTACGAACATTACTATCAATAGCACAGTAAAAATACCAAACGTCCGAAGGTTACAATTAACCGAGTTAGGAATCCAAAAAGAGATTAAACAGCTAAGAACCCTAACTGTGCGACATAGTACATTCACGTACACGGAATTTGTACTTGTGATTGTAATTATCGCAAGTCTTATATATATTCTCAAGAGGAAACAATAATTTTACGTTACTCCAACCCCAGTGTCGTCACTCGTTCGGCCAGTGATTCCATCACTATGGCCATCACTTCATTCTAGGGGGGGAGGAGTTACCACCACCAGTGGTGTACCCCCTAAACCCCCACGGGCTACACCCATGTCTGACCCGCCACTGGCCAATAATGTTTACTCCGCAATATGACACGGGCATCCGGCCGGCCAGCCGGCCAACGATCCCCAAAAGTGCAGCATAGACAGAAAGGCAACAATGTATGAAACAAAGAACACAACTAGCATAAGCATTTTGTAAACATAAATACATTCGCACACATATATACATTCTTATATATAAGAGCTGCCTGTGAGCAGCAGAGACTTAGACATAATATTTTGTGACAAATAAAATCATATTTGTATTCAAATTCAAACGAACAACACGTCTTACGGAATTTCTTGAAACGGGAACCACCCACTAAAATTGACTTGGAAGGACCAGAATATAAATTGACTAGGAAGGACCAGACAAATCGACTCAACGATCATCTCAAGAGAAGACCATCAGCCTCCACCTTGGTGAATCGCCCCCCACCCACCGGCACGACTTGATAACTGGCCATAAATGGAAAGAGCACTTAGCATTTGGATTGACGATAGCTACGAAAAAAAGATCCCTTTAAGCCAGCGGATCATTCAGGAAAAGGCACTCAGGATTTATGGACTGCTCGAGCAAAATGGAGAGCCCTCTTCCAGCATAGATTTCGTTGCTAGTAATGGATGGTTCGAGAAATTTAAAAAAAGGTTCTCCATTCATAGCCTCAAATTTAAGGGCGAAGCGGCATCGGCCGATGATGGAGCTGCTACCACATACCCAGAAGAAATTCAGGGGTTCATTAAAGAAGAGGAATTCCTGCCCGACCAAGTTTTCAATGCGGATGAAACTGGACTTTGCTAGAAAAAAATGCCAAATCGAACTTTTTTATCAAAGAATGAAAAAGTAGCTCCCGGCTTTAAGGCACAAAAAGATCGTTTTACACTGCTGTGTAGTAATGCATCAGGCGACTTTCAAGTAAAGCCAATGCTTGTTTATAAGTCTTTCAATCCCTGTGCGTTTAAAGGGATAGACAAGAGCAAATTTCCCGTTTACTGGAAAGCAAATTCCAAAGCTTGGGTAACTGCAGAATTATTTAAAGACTGATTCTTGAATTGTTTTGTACCTGAGGTTAAAAAATATTTAAAAAAAAAAGAATTTACACTTTAAAGCACTATTATTATTGAACAATGCCCCAGGACATCCAAAAGATTTAACCCATCCGAATGTCAAAATAAAATTTCTTCCACCTAATACAACATCACTTCTGCAGCCAATGGATCAGGGTATAATTTACACTTTCAAGACACACACTGGATTTTGGAAACAACTGAAACTGACTCCATCGAGGTAACCAGTGCTTGGAAGAAATTTTCTATTAAAGATAGGCTTGAGTTGGTAAACTTATCTTTAAAAGAGATTAAGGTGTCAACATTAAATAGATGCTGGAGGAAATTATGGCCAGAGGTTGCTAAAAGCCATGAAATAGAAGTGCCAAAACGTGGATTCCAGGATATATTGGACCTTGCTCACTTGATTGAAGGTGAAGGTTTCGACGACATGGCAAATGATGATTTGCATGAGTTGTTTGAAGATGAAGAAATTAGTGACGAATCATTGCTTGAGATTGCTGTAAATGAAGCAAACAATTCGAAATCAGATGACAGCAGCTCTGAAGAAACCGATCCGAGCATATGCTAGCAGCTTGGAATCGTGCTTTTTAAATTCAGATCCGGTCATCGAACGACGACTTAAGTTTAAGAGAGAGTTGGAAAAAATACTTTTGCCTTAAAAGGAGTGCTATAAAGAAGCTTTAAAAGCCACCAAACAATCGAAAATGACTGATTTTTTTGATAAGGAGCCACCAAAAAAGAAAACATGTTGAAACAAGCTGGCTTAAACTATAAATGCCACCAAATGCATTTCAAATTTGATATGAATAGAAACATATGTTCTCCTTACTTTTTAACATTTTTAAGTTTCTATAAAGTTTAAGCTGTTAATTAATTATATGAAGCAACTTTTTTAATTTAATACCAACTTTTAATTTTGAAAATATGAATGTTATGCATTTATTAAAGGCATATACATAATAACTTTTGGTTAATTTTGAACAAATGTATGAAACTTTAATAAAAACAGGACAAATTTGAACAATAATAAATTTTTTTTGCTGCCAATTTTGAATTTTGAGAACGTAACCCCTTATTTTGTACTGAATCCATGTTTCGCTTAACACGATTTCGCTTAACACTCGAGAGAGAGTGCAATGTGGTCAATCACATCTAAATCAAACCCATCGGTAACAACACAACTATCACATTTTTCGTTCTCCCCGGAGTGAATTCTTTCGATTGTATTATCGGAGACGATACTGTCAAACGCTTAGGGGCTATGGTAGACAGGAGGAATCACCACTTGATACTTCCCGACGTGGAAATATCTCTCTTTCAAAAGAAATCATTCAATGTGTACCCCTTGCTCTACCATCTACTCAACGTTGAGCACCCAGAGTGTGTGAACCAAACCTCGAGCGATTTGATCAACGAGTTCTCGAAGATCTTTGAACCATTGTCACCTGGTGAATCAGTAGACACCAGCATAAAAGCGGAAATTCGCACTTAAACGGAAGACCCTATTTATGCCAAAAGTTACCCTAACCCAGCTAGTATGAGGGAGGAGGTAGAAAGGCAAATTGAAGAGCTTTTGAACGAAGGTATTATTCAACGTTCGAAAAGCCATTACAATTCTCCGGTCTGGGTGGTTCGCCAGACAAATCTGACTGGGATGCTATTTTGAAGGCGGAAGACAACCTGACAAGGAACAGCAATCAACAAATCCGAGTTGTTGGATTCAACGCACGAATCACTCCAGATGATCAACGATGTTATCGGGAGAGTTAATGCGATTGACGGGGATTTCCACGCGACGACGGCTGTACTGCACAAAGCAATAATTATGGGGGATCAGGTCAACGAGATGATGAGAGCCTGTCAGCTCGCGAAGACTGGAATAGTCAACACGAATCTATTGGATCACGACGAGATCGACACAATATTGTCAGAAGTGGACAACTTCCCATATCAAAACGTCGTGGAGGCAGTTGAGTTCTCCAAGCCGACAATATTAACAAACGGAACGGCACTTTTGTACATCATAGCAATGCCTAAGGTAATAGACAGGAAATACCGACTGATGTGGATCTACCTAACGATATCTGACGGCAAACAAGTCGTGTTGAAATACAGAAAACTGGCCATGGACAAATTGGAGACATACGCCGTTCTTGGAAATTGTTTGTCCATTGGAAACACAACAGTTTGCCAAGAGAAGGACTTACATAAGCTAGAGGAGGATAGTTGCATCCCTAAACTGTTAAAAGGAGGGCAGGCAGCATGCGATTATCTAAGGACCAACCACGAAGTAGTGGAACTCATCGAAGATGGCACCATTTTTCTGACAAATTTTAACGGAACAGTATTCATTCCGGCAATGAATCACCACTTGGAGGGTTCATACATTGTCCAGTTCGACAACGAAATGGTCACGATCAGTGACCGAAAATACAGCAGCTACTTATCAACACACCTGAAGGCAATGCCGGCCGTTTTAACCCATATTACGACCTCGGGTTATGAATTTTCAATAAAATATGTTCACAATTTCAGCATGGAGAATCTCCAGAAATTGTCCGGCTTGTCAAATGAAATTTTAATCTCTTTCTCCGCAGAAATAGTCATAGCCTCATCATGGCAGCAATGTATTTCGTCTGGAAGAAAACAACGTCGACCAGGGACCTCGAAGCTTGGTTGGTTTTCAAGACAAGTTACATCAATGATTTGTAATTATAGTTGATAATGCACTAAACCTGCAATAAGACAAGTCTCATTCAATTACGCAGACGCAAACGTTTTAATGTCATAAATTCTCTTCAACCTTTTTTGCATATGCATATAAGTTATTGCCACAGATGTCAACCCCGGACATCAACCCAAAATCCAAACTAAAATTCCGCTATGCAAAACAAAGGCAAAGAATGCTGACCTAGCGTATGGCCAATTTCCTGCACACGCCAAGTGCAGCTGCAACTCTTGCCCAACATCGCCGTCATCAAATTTCTGCACAAGCCAAGTGCAAAACAATTCTAGGAAGCTTGCCCAACATCGCCGCCGCCAACATCGCTGCCGCTGCTGACCGCCGCAGCCGACGTCGCCGCCACAACCCACAGCTTAAGTAGGGCTAGCTTAATATAAGCAAATCAGTCTCAAAAAGTTATTAAATAAAGAAAGGTCTTGTGACCGCAATTAAAATTGTAATTTTTTTAAGTTTTATTCAAACGGAAATTTAACTGGCGCCCGAGCAGGGACCGACAGTCGTACGAAAGAGCAAAACGGTTACTAAGTACGCGACGCGACAACAGGGCAAAACGACCCTACGACGCGCACTGATCGGTTCGAAAATCGAAATAGAATCCCGGTGAGACTCGAGGAAATTAATTTTTCCTCCCGGTGGTTCGAAAACAAAATTGGTAACAGAACTTAATTGTTCAATTACCCATCGGTGGACCACAATCCTGTCAGGTCCGTCCGCAGGATACCTTCGCGGAGTGCTGGTCGCAGGATCCCCAGTAGGATACCCATATCTAAAAAGGATGAAATCCGGATCGCCAGGGAGGGTGGCCATATCATTTGTACTGTAAGTTAGTGATTAAGTGGAGTAATATTACCAAAAAAAAAAAACAAAAAAAAAAAAATATCAAGAAACTACGAAAATAAAAAAAGGAAAATTTGAGAAAATACTTGCGAAATAAAAATAATAAAATATTTGTGGAAAAGAGAATTTTTAAAAAATTAAGTAATCAAACAAAACGAAACGAAAATCTTTATTTAAAAATTAAAAAGAAAACCCAAAACAGTAAGTTAAGTGAAAGTTTAAGTGAAGTAATCCAACATTTTTCCAAAAGTCATCATTAAATATTTAACTCACTCAGCTAAAATTTTATACTGAACAAAAGGTTACTTACTATCCAGCAATCATATTATTTTTTGGTTTACATCCGAAACGAATCTTTACCAGGTCAGAGAGAAGTTTTACGTAAAATCACTGGCAAACTAAATGGCCAATTCAGGCAATTTAATAAGACCCCCCGTGCTTAACATAGAAGAGACATTGAACGTATCCCAAGACGAACAACAGCAACAGCAACAACTACAGCAACTAAGACATCAACAAAGAATACAGGAAAGACAAACACAAAGACAGGCTGAATATTTACAGAATAGAAATATGGACAATCAGGAAGAGTTAACCAATACAGTGGCGGTTATATTATCTCAAATACTTCCAGGCATACTCAGCGAAATCAGTAATGCAAATCGAAACCCTTTTAACGTTACGGATCAGCTAATTGCTCCAGAGCACCGTGCAAACCTTGACGACTTAGATAGAGTACCAGATGTTGTGAAGTGCCTCCGAGAATTTTCAGGTAACCCATCGGAGTTCAGCTCCTGGAAAAAGGGAGTGGAGAGAGTTCTTAAAATTTATGAGGGTCAGGAAGGCACACCTTCGCACACTTCGGTATACTGCATACCATCCGTAATAAAATTGTTGGTAGTGCAGACACGTCATTGGAATCATATAATGTTCCCCTAAATTGGAGTGCCATCTCCAAATGCCTCACTTTACACTACGCTGACAAACGGGACATGGGTACCTTGGAGTACCAAATGACTACTATTGTCCAGGGCAACAATCAAACGGTAGAAGAGTTCTACCAAGCGGTTTATAAACATCTGTCCTTGATCTTAAACAAGATAGGCTGCATGGAACTGTCAAAAGAATCCGAGCAACTAATGACCAAACTATACAGGGACAAAGCTTTAGACACTTTTGTTCGCGGTTTACGCGGAGACCTCTCACGTCTGTTGGGCATGAAAGAGCCCGCAGATCTTCCACAAGCCTTGCACTTGTGCCTTAAACTCGAAAACCAAGGTTATCGAGCAACCCATGCCACCACTAGAGCGCAGCCCAATGGGTTCCGTTCGCCTAATCAAAAACCCGTACCTATGCCTAGAATGCTAGGAGTAGGAAACACCCCATTCCGACAAAATCCGATTCCATTTATACCCCAAAGAAATTTTGTGCAACATGGTCCACAACAAAGTTTCAGACCCTATCTAAATAATTATGGGCACCAGCACCAACAGATAGGCAACCAACGCCAAGGCGGATTTCAACAGCCGGTCGCACCACCTCGCCCAATGGGACCAAAACCTCATCCACGCCCAGAACCAATGGAGGTGGATAGAAGCGTGCAAACCAGGCAGGTAGATTACATGAATAGACCAAACTTTGATGTAGGGAAGAGACCACCCGGACTTTCACCAGAAGCGCCAAAAAGGCAAAGAAATTTTAATATTAAGTCGAACACAGACAACGGACAAGAGGGCTCTGATGAGGCATCCGTCAATATGAGTGAATACGAACAACAGGTAGCAGCCGCCGAGGCTCAAGCGGACTATGAGCAATCCCTTGCAGAATTCGTTGACCAAATCGACTTAAACGAAGACCCCGACGCTAATAGCCAAAATGACTACTCAGACATTCATTTTTTAGAATAAAACGCTCATCTCTACCTTACTTTGAATGTAGAGTAAAGGGGGGAAAAGTACTCAGAATCCTTATTGATTCTGGGTCAGACAATAACTACATTCAACCACAGCACGTAACGAATCCCAAAATAAACAATCAACCATTTGACGCTGTAACAGTAGGGGGCAGCATCCGAATTACACACCATAAAGAAGCTATTCTATTCGGGCAATCAAATCAAAAAATCAAATTTTTTCTTCTTCCCACACTAAAATCATTCGATGCTATTCTTGGATGGGATGACTTTAAGAGGTTAGGTGGGATAACTGATTCAAAAAAACTCATCATGACAATCAACGACCCTATTAATGTAAAAATCAAAGAGGAGAAAGTAGCGGCGATAAATAATATCACCCTGAGAACAGATCACATGACTCGACACCAAAAGGGAAAATTGGACCAGTTAATCACAGAATATCCGAACTTGTTTGCAGACCCAAACGAAAAACTGACCTACACGACTAATGTAAAGGCAGAAATTCGCACAACCACGGATACACCAGTGTATTCAAAATTCTACCAATATCCCATGTCTTTAAAGGACGAAATCAATAAACAAATTCAAGAACTTCTAGACAACGGTATCATTAGACCGTCCCGTTCTCCATATAACTCACCAGCATGGATCGTTAGTAAAAAACCAGACTCTGCCGGAAATAGACAATACAGAATGGTTATAGATTACCGAAAAATCAATTTGCATACCATAGCAGATAGATACCCCATTCCCGATATAAACGAGGTACTTGCCCAATTGGGTAGCAACAAATTTTTTTCTGTTCTAGACCTAAAAAGCGGGTTCCACCAAATACCGTTAAAGGAGTCCGATATGGAAAAGACAGCCTTCTCCGTTAACAACGGAAAATATGAGTTTACACGACTCCCATTCGGATTAAAAAACGCGCCTGCAATCTTTCAACGCGCACTCGATGACATTCTTGGTGAGCACATCGGCAAGATCTGTTTCATCTATATAGACGACATTATCGTCTTCAGCAAAGACGAGCAGTCGCACTTCGAAAATTTGAGTAAGATTTTTCAAACACTGCAGGAAGCCAATATGAAATGCTCGTTAGACAAATGCGAGTTCCTAAAAACAAAAGTAGAGTTCCTCGGCTTTGTCGTATCTGACAAAGGAATTGAAACAAATCCCAAAAAGGTAACGGCAATAGCCAACTATCCTTGTCCCAAGACACTAAAAGACCTTAGATCATTTCTGGGCCTTTCCGGTTATTACAGGAGGTTCATTCAAAATTACGCTAAGCTGGCAAAACCCCTTAGCTCTCTTTTGAGAGGGGAAGACGGACGAGTGTCCAAGAAAAAGTCTTCACAAAAACCAATCCATCTCAATGAAGAAGCGCTAGAAGCTTTCAAAAAATTAAAAAGTAGTCTCGTCTCTAACGACATAGTTCTCCGATACCCGGACTTTAACAAAGAATTCCATTTGACTACTGACGCTTCGAATTTTGCAATTGGGGCTGTCCTATCGCAGGAAAATCAACCAATACACTTCCTCTCAAGAACGCTCTCGCAGGCAGAAGAAAACTATGCTACAAACGAGAAGGAGATGCTAGCCATAGTTTGGGCACTGAAAGTTCTGAGAAACTACCTTTACGGTAAAGCCAAAGTTAAAATCTTTACGGACCACCAACCTCTGACCCATTCCCTTAGTAGTTGGAATGGGAATGCCAGAATTAAAAGATGGAAATCTCTCCTCGAGGAATACAACTACACAATTTTGTACAAACCCGGTAAAGAGAACGTTGTAGCTGATGCGCTATCCCGAATTGAAATCCCCAGTCAAATAAATTCCGTAGCCTCGACCCAGCACAGTGCTGAGAGTTCATCCGACGACTTAATACCCAGCATTGAAGTACCTATCAATGCCTTCAAAAATCAAATTCACATTAACAAAGCTGACGTTACAGATTATACTTTTGACATACCGTTTCCGACCTTTCATAGACACACCATATCACGACCACAATATACCAGCAAAGACTTACTCGACATACTTAAGAAACATCTGAACCCCTCTGTTATCAACGGAATCAGAACAACGGAGGACATAATGGGCCAAATTCAAGGACTGTACCCAAAGTACTTTAGGAGCTATAAAGTCAGATTTACCCACATGAAGGTTGAGGATCTAACTAACGAAGCAGACCAAGACGAAGAAATCCTCAGGGTTCATAACAGGGCACATCGCAATTTTCAAGAAAATAAAATCCAGCTGTCAGAGAAATTCTATTTCCCCAAAATGAAGCAAAAGATAGCCAGACTGACAAAACAATGTAGGGTCTGCAGGGAAGAAAAATACGACAGACATCCTCCAAATCCGCAGCTAAAAGAAACCCCAATTCCAGAATTTCCCGGACACATAATTCATATAGACATTTATTCAACCGAAAAAAACTTGGTGTTGACAGCCATAGACAAGTTCTCAAAGCTGGCTCAAGGAAGAATAATTAAGTCTAAAGCAATAGAAGACATAAGAATACCTTTGAGAGACATTATTTTCTACTTTGGCGTGCCTAAGTACGTAGTGATGGACAACGAGAAATCACTTAATTCAGCCTCTATCCGATTCATGTTGAACGATCAACTCGGGATCGAGATTTTTAAAGCACCACCCTATAAAAGCACCGTAAATGGACAGATAGAGAGATTTCACTCTACGCTGTCCGAAATAATGAGATGTCTCAAAAGAGAAGAAACTCATAGAGATTTTCATGAGCTCTTAGATAGAGCCATTTACGAATACAACTATTCTATCCATTCAGTTACTAAAAAACGACCACTTGAGGTATTCTTCGGCAGGAACGTAACGACAAAACCCGAACAATACGAAAAAGCCAGACAGGACAACATTGACCGACTGAAACAAAAACAAAGTAGCGACCTTCAACACCACAATAAAAACCGGAAGACTATACTCGACTATAAACCAGGGGACGAAATATTCGTCAAGGTTAACACCAGATTAGGCTCGAAATTATCAGCCAGATTCAGGAAAGAAACAGTAAAGGAAAACCGAGCTACAACAATACTAACTAGTTCAGGGAAAGTCGTTCATAAAAGTAATATTAAGAGCAAATGATTAATTACAGGATATTGGTCGCCGCAGACGTAATACACGGATCCATTGACGTTACCAATTATACCGACGCTCAGACCGCTACCATCAACAAAGGAATTGGCAAGGTATGCGTATCCAATACGCGCATAGTCCATGTCATAGACCTGGAGTTAATCCAAAATACACTTGACAAGCTACAATACCACACGGAACAAGACCTAAAGACCAACAGTCTATATCATACCTTACAGCACGAAATATCCCAAACCTATGTTACCTTCCGCACCATAATTTCACCTAAAAAACGACATGCTAGAGCCATTAATCTTATAGGCTCAGCTTGGAAATATGTGGCCGGTAGCCCAGACCACGATGATCTGGTAATGTTAACCGAAAACATGAACAAGCTTAATTCGAATGACAATAAACAATTTATCATTAACAGACAATTAGAAGACCGCATTAATAAATTAACCAGAATCTCGAACGATCTAGGGAATTCAATCCGAAAAGATTCGTCTTTAAGTGATGAGATAGCTATAAGTTTTCAAAACCAAATTAGACTCATAAAAGAAGAGGTTATTAATATAAAGTACGCCATACAATGGGCAAAAACTAACGTAGTAAATACCTTTTTGTTGGGAGAAATCGAAATAAATACAATTGATGACCAATTTAAAAATAGTAATATGCCACCCCTATCTATTGAAGAAATGTTGGAATTTTCTGATGTGTCCATTTTACATAACGAAACCACTTTGCTTTACGTAATAAAAATTCCAAACTTAGAACAAATAGATTATCAAAATCTTCTGATAAAACCTATAGTAAAAAATAACATCATAATAAACTTGCCAGAAAAAGAAATATTTCAGAATCAAGGAAAATTGTTTGGAATAAATAAAGATTGTAAGACCTATAATAATGTCAAAATATGTAACAAGAATAGAATTATCGATTTAAGTAATACTACTTGCCTTCCTAAGCTACTTAGAGGAGAGAAATCGCTGTGTGAATTTAGCAACGCGGATCACGTCACAGAAATTGAGGAAATTGGTAACGGCATCATCTTCAATGGCACCGTAAAATGGCAAGACGGCGTACAAATGCTTAAGGGCTCCTACCTCGTCAACTTTTGGAACGAGACAATCGTAATCAACAACAAAGAATTCAACAACATAGAACTGACGATAATGAAACCGGGATCACCCACCATACAGATTGCACCGACGAAGATCGAACGTCTCAAAATCCTATCCTTGGAGGCACTGGACGAACTGCACATAAACAATACGGAACAAATTCAAAAGCTACAAACACATTCGTCAATCAACAGGGTAACCTTAATAGTCCTGTTCATCACTGCAGTAATCCTAACCTCAGGACTACACTGTTATAATGGTAGAAGGAAGGAAGTAATTCTACAACTTGCACCAACTATTCCGAACGAAACCATCGAGATGCCAAAATTGCAACAAAACACTAACAGCACCCCAATCGAAGCTCCAAAGAAGCCAGAGCGCACCACGCCCTTTTCCTTCGGACCAAAATTCAACGACATTCCGTTCTTCTAGTGATCGCTTGAGGACAAGCGTCAATCAAAGGGGGAAGAGTTATTGCCACAGATGTCAACCCCGGACATCAACCCAAAATCCAAACTAAAATTCCGCTATGCAAAACAAAGGCAAAGAATGCTGACCTAGCGTCTGGCCAATTTCCTGCACACGCCAAGTGCAGCTTCTGGCCAATTTCCTGCACACGCCAAGTGCAGCTGCAACTCTTGCCCAACATCGCCGTCATCAAATTTCTGCACAAGCCAAGTGCAAAACAATTCTAGGAAGCTTGCCCAACATCGCCGCCGCCAACATCGCTGCCGCTGCTGACCGCCGCAGCCGACGTCGCCGCCACAACCCACAGCTTAAGTAGGGCTAGCTTAATATAAGCAAATCAGTCTCAAAAAGTTATTAAATAAAGAAAGGTCTTGTGACCGCAATTAAAATTGTAATTTTTTTAAGTTTTATTCAAACGGAAATTTAACTTATATGAACAACAACAACCCCTTTTATGCAGCGAGCACGCGTGCAGGCGCTCTTTGCTCGTGAGCAGCGGCTATCTGCTCGCGAGCAGCGGGTCCCTGCTCACGAGCAGCGTGCAATATGCAATTCCGAACCCTGTAACTAGGTAATATCAGAGGGTTATTCCCTCACTGGCCATGTCCGGCCATAACTTATATATAGTGACATATCAAATATTCACCTAACCCTTTTTACCATATTCGTACCCACTGCGGCGACCTTTTTTATATTACTCATGCCCACTGTATTTCAAACCACGAGATTTGCCCAAATAAGCATAAAAGTTCAACATAAACAAAAAGGAGTTTTGCATAAACAAACCTTGGCGCAAATCCCGCTCCCAAACTTAATCATAACAAACCGACCAATCAGAAGATGCCATCATAGCCAGCATAAACAATTGACCATTCCTTTGTTCTTGCCACATGCAAGATGTCTCGTACGCCAAAGCGTATTTTATTTCTTTAAGTAGAGAATAATCCACAAATTGTACTTTAGTCTTAATTTTATCATCAAACCACACACATGGTGTGAAATAAAAGAACATAAAACTGAACTGATTTATTTTTTATTGAATGCGGAACTCGTAATTGGCGCAGCCGGTAGGATCGTGAAATAAATGTAATATTGGTTATTCGTGAGTGATACGATCAATTAAAGAAGGCTTACCATACAACTGGTAATTGTGCACAATATCACAATTAAATCGATCCTTTTTACAAAAATCAAATCAAATTGAGTGATTAAAAAACAAATTGATTTATTGACCAAATTGCAAACACATCAACAACAACACATTTTTGTTTAAAAATGGATTCCCCACGTGCAAACATTATCTCAGCAACTGTTAAGGTCTTGTTAAACGACCAAAATATCAGCCAGCTTTTGCAACCAATTCAAAACAAACCTTTGAAGGCGACCCGGTTGCTTTAGCTCCATTTATAAGAAGGATTGACTACTTACTCCAACTAGATGGCAAACAAAGAACGTCAACAGAGCATTATCTTCGGGGCAATTGAGATGCAGATATCAGGCGAAACACAGAAGTTACTACAAATGTGGCAAATCAACGATTGGGCCGGGCTAAGATAAGCCCTTTTCTCTGAATACAAAACGCAAACACCTGTCGAAGAACTCCTCAGACTACTATATAACACAAACTACCAAGGAAACCTCCGTAAGTTCTGCGGCGATGTCGAAGCAAAGATGCTCATCATCAGTAATAAGTTAGAGTTAGAAGATAGTGCTGAAAACTCAAGATTGTATGCAAACTCCATGACAAATACAGTAAAAAATCTATTTCAAAGGAAATTACCTGATAGGCTTTTCATGACTCTCGCGAGACATGACATCTCAATAGTTTTAAAACTAAAACAAGGGGCTCAAATGGAAGGCTATTATGAAGAGACAGATCATGTTATCAATAATAAAGTGGAGAAGTCAAAATTTAATAATAGTATTAACCATTAAAAAAAACACTCACCCACAGCTTACTTACCAATATAATCCCAATTATCAACCACAGAGTAATGTAGTATGTCTGTGTATTAAATATATAAGTTAACACAAGCCAGCGCCCCCTCGGCTACACCCTCTCGAACAACATCCACAACTTACTTAGACTCTTGGGCAGCGGCTTGGTCAACCGACCACTTGTAGAATAAGTTAGAATAAGTTAATTCCTATTGTACCCCCGACTTGAACACACACAATCTTTCTTGACAATAAAATAATTTGTAACGTTTAAAGAACAAGGTAGAATTGTATTAACAATTTGATCGACTAGAGTTGGGAATTAGAGAGAGAGAACTGAAACCAAGGCTATGGAAATCATCATAACTAGGTAATATCAGAGGGTTATTACCTCACTGGCCATGTCCAGCCATAACTGGCGCCCGAGCGGGTTACACTTTCTCAAAAAAGTGGAACCTACGTATCTTTAGATACACCCTCGCACTAAAATTAAGTGCAGATATAAAAAAAAAACAAAATTTTTTTTTTTGGGGTTATGTGATGAGTGACAGGTGCAAGTGCAAACAAAAAGAAAGCTAAAAAGTATTAAAAGGTATTTTAAAATAAATTAAAAATAAAGCAAGAGTGAAATACAATTACCCGCCGCGGTGGGGATGCCGCCTTTCAGAGCTAGCATTCCCCACGGGCGCAAAACATTGTAATAATTAAATAAAGTCAGTGAACCCGCCGCGGCGATTTGTCCACGCATCTTAAGGTTGGCTTATTCGCGGGCGCAAAAACAAGCAGCGATCAAGAAAAAGAAGCAATAGCACGCTGCGGCGATTAGTCCACGCACATAGTGGGTAGCTTATTCGCGAGCGCTAAATAATTGCAACTGTCAAAAAGTAAAAATGAAAAGTATTAAAATAATAAGAAAAAACGATTAAATGAAAAAGTGGCGTGTGGCAGTCTACTAGAAAGGCTAAGGAATGCGGAATGCATTCGAAAAAAGCTGCCTAGTGGATTGTGTGTACATCCGTACCTTAGTACGCGAAATGCTAAAACGGATAAATACGGACCGGCACTGGGCGCGCCGAATTAACAAGCTAGTTTTAAAAACAACTATACGAAAAAATCAAGAAAACAAGAATGAGAAAATGAAGTTATACAGAGTTAAGTCAAACAAAAAACACTTGTACTAAAATCACATTAATCAAATAGCGCACCAGGGAAAAATAAAAGTTACAAATTAAAGACAAAATACTAATTATGTTTTCATTTCAGAATCCTGTAAGAATTCAAACCGGCTCGACACCGACACACACCCAATGAGCACAGCGGTACAAAAGGGTGCGTGAAACGATTTATTTTCTTACATTTCCCGCTAGTTGCATTTTAAAAATAAAAAAATAAAAAAAAAGGAAACTGACAAAAAAACTTGAAGACAACATCTACTATCTTTTTGCGAGTAACGAGGAACAAATTTGCGATATTATCGAAAATGAACATCGCAGGACTCGTAGAGGTCCAAAAGAAGTTCGTATTCAAATCTTGGAAAATATTATTTCCCCAAGATGGCAAGTATTCTTCGTGCCCAACTGGCAACTTGCACCACTTGGAAGTTGTACAAGTATGATAGACACCCCAACAAACCAGCGTTGCAACCGACTCCTATACCAAAATATTCGTGTGAAATACTTCACATCGATGTTTTCACATTGGAGAAAAAACTATATCTGAGGTGCATTGTCAAATTTTCAAAGTTCGCTAAACTTTTCACTTTACGTGAAACGTTGTTAGAGGCCCTTCACTATTTCACAGCGCCTAGAATGATAGTGTCCGACAATGAGAGAGGTCTTTTATGCCCAACAGTCCTAAATTACTTGCGAACTCTGGAAATTGAGCTGTACCATACTCCAACCCAGAGAAGCGAAGTTAACGGTCAGATAGAAAAGTTTCATTCAACTTTTATGGAAATATATCGATGATTGAAAAACGACTACCCGACTTTCAAGAGCACCGAATTGGTACCGATCGTCGTAGACAGGTATAACAATTCTGTCTATTCAGTGACAAAGGATGTAAGAGGTCTTATCGAACATAAGCAAGAGCTAACAAACAACAGTGTAGTGAGCCTACAAACATAACTATATACATATATATATTTATACAAATAAACACTTATATCATTTAATAAACATATGCACATACATTGTTGCACTTGAGCAATAACCCAAACACATAAATGTGTAATATGAGCATGCCTCACTCAAACTCTAACAAAAGTGCAGCGTTAGCATTTTGCCGCCAGCGCGTTGCTGCGGTACGTTCGAGTCATACACGCACATACATATATATACATATAAGTACATACAAACGCTCACACTCTCTCGCTAGCCAGTAAGAATATACCCATGTACGCTTAGCTTAAGCAAACCAAGAAACAGAATAAAAAGGACCACAAAAGAGTGCACATGGTGCCTCACCCAAACAATATATTTTTCAATTTCAATGTATGAGAAATAAGGGTGGATCAAAACTATACAAATAAAGGTGGACAATATATATATATGGGACCTGGCTAATCATTGGAATTGGAAGATATCACATGGCGACCGTGACGAGGGTCTGGAGACCCAGGAATCTGCGAATCTGACGAGGGTCTGGAGACCTTGAAACTGAGAATCTGAGTGAGTACAGTGAGAGTTGTTGGAAAAATTTTTGAAATGAATTGCCAGTGTGTTGGCAAAAAGTCCAAAACTAAAGGTGGTAAAAGAAGAACAATTCAGAAAAGAACTGCCCACCTACAAAAACTCCTAAATGGCACTGTTCCTCCACCGTGGGATACAGCTGCTAAATTAAATATTGAACTACAATTCCTCAAAGAGGAAAAACAAAACCCAACAACTCCACTGGTACCACCAGCACCCACAAATAAAACGAAAACTAATTACTCTCAACCCCAAAAGAAACCACTACCAAAGATGAAGAAGGAATGTCCAGCGGATTGTAAAGGCCCGTTCGATTCACCCCACTGCCACTACACATGCACCCTAAAGAAAGTGCAAGCCTGTGCGACCAGCACCGGCACCGCCTGAGCTCATAGGCCACGGACATCAGCAGCAGCCTGTGCAGTCCGGCACCGGCATCGCCTACACCAAAGGCTCAGGACAACAGCAGCAGCTAGCAGGAAGATATCAAGCCGAATAAAATTTAATTAAAATAAGTTGAAATTTTTTAAACATAAGAAATGAAATTAATGATTGTAAAAACATTGTTAACTGGTGCTGCTACAGTGGCGCTAGAGAAGCTTAAGCCCGTAAAGCTTTTGCGAAAATTAGGTAGGAAAATGTAAACCATCAAATACGGTAAAACCTTTCTCTCCACCTACGAGATGTATTAGGATCGTGTGTCTTATACATACGAGTTTTAGCCATTTGGGCAAAAAGTAAAAAAAAAAAACAAAAAAATGTTTAATTGTTAAACATAGGAATGAAAAAAAAAAACTATTTTATAAGTTTATTTGAATAAAATGAAATAATTTCAAAAAATTAAAATAAAAACAAAACTAATTAGTTCTTAAATTATTGCCTAAACGATCATTTCAGTTTAATTCCAAAAACTGGACATCCCATTGATTTTACTTAAATCTTGGCCCAAGATGGGTCTAATAGATACTAAGACGGTAGATTCTACCGCAAATGTTATAAACAAAATCGAGGTAATATCCCCTCATATAGAATTGATTTCAGTTTTATTGATAGTTATTGTAGTATTGATGTGCATAAGCATCGGTATAAAAATATACCAAATGCACAACAAATGTATTAAGAAAAAGTATATGAGCAGGGCAAACGACCTAGATAAACTTTAAAACAAAAACAATGAATTTAGGAAGAAACCTAGTTATTAAAGTACAATTACTAAGAAAACAATAAAGTTAACAGAGACTCAACTAGCATGATAATACCATTCATATGGAATGGAATAAAATAGTTGAACTTATCAAACAAAATAGAGTAGAATTTGATAAATCCTTCAAATGTCTCAATAAAAGTGCAGTCATTTCAAACGAAACAAAAAGTAAGCACATTGAGATACTAATTCGCACATATAATGAAGTACGAAGGATAATTAATGATAATAAAGCCAGATTAAGTTCCTTACATTGGACACAAGCGTCAGATGTTCTCAAACGTCTAAGAGAAAATCTAGTACATATAAGTTAACAACCCGCTGTCGCCCTTCCAACCGTCAACTTCCCCGCCATTCCCTCATGACCCCACAGCATAAGATTGCAGCGCCAAGCACTTCCACAACAATGTGCTGGCCAACAACAACCAATTGAGCTGATCAAGTGGCAGCGTAAGCGGCAACAATGTGCCGGCTCAACGCAAACAAACGGATGTGGCGAAACGACTGCAACGATTGCTGACTCAGCGCCAACGGGCGCGCACCGAAATATGATGACGTCGCGGGACTCTGGAGCAGCGGCTTGGTCAACCGACCACGGGTAGTTTTAGTTAGATTTAATTCTTTAAATTCAATTCCATTCATACCGGCAATGAGACCAGAACAATTTTCTCTCTGAATAAAATCCAAGTTTATAATGTTTACAGAACGACTGAGTCTACTTATTTACACTTGGGATTGGGTACAGCGGAATAAGGAGCGAACCACGAGAATGCAGATCGAGTTAATAAGGTAAACTCTGAGGGATGCTCCCTCGCCGGCCATCGGTCGGCCGTAACTGGCGCCCGAGCAGCCGGCTGAACCCGGCATTAGTTAAGTGTAAAAGAAGTTGTGGAAGTGTGTGAATATGTCGAATTGAGGAAAAAATGTGTCCAAATTTATCAAATAAAAAAAGAAGGAAACAAAAAGAAAAAAGTGCTGTAGAAGTGTGTGCAAAAATTAATAAAATAAAAGAAAAATCAACTATCCGCTGCGGTGGGGGACACGGTTTGCAATAACCAGTGATACCTCCCACGAGCGCAAAAAGTTGGTTTTAGTAAAATTAACCTGTGAAAAATTTTCAACGTTACAGCGAAACGGCTGTATATGCCAACTCGCGGGTGCGAAAATGCGTAAATAAATTAATAAAATCAAGAAAAATTACAAAACAATAAGTAAATGGCAAGAAAATGATAAGTTCATTATGCTCAAAAAAAATGGGAGCAGAAAATGTGTGAGCGGTAGCCTGCTAGATACGCTAAGCAGTGTGGAATGCACTCGAAAAAGCCGCCTAGTGGGTTGTGTGGCAACCGTACCTTAGTAGGCGAACAGCCAAAACGGACAAATACGGACCATCGTGCCCAGTGCCAAAAATTTAAATAAATCTTTTTTAGAATTTAAGGAAATTGCATACAACGAAAAATAGTAAATTTAAGAAAATTGCATACAACAAAGAAAATCAAAATCTTAGTAGTAAGTTGCACACAAATTAGAAACAAAATTGCGAAACTAAATTTAAATTACCCAATCGACATATCATACACTGCTACAAAATAAAATTTTTTTTTAATTAATAAAAAAAAAAAAATAAAAAAAAAAAGTGAAAAACCAAAAAACAAAAATTATTAAAACCATTATTAAAGCTATCTTTTTTCTTCGTCAGAATCTTCGAACTGTAAGGAGACACCTATAAAAGGCAGACCAAGGGACGAGGTCCCTAGCACAGGAAGGCCGTTACCGCGGGTAAGTGAAACGTTTCAAGTCCTGCGAAATAAAATTTTTTTTCCCAACCAAATACCCTTAAGAAATTAAAACAAGTATCAAATTAAAACTTTAAAACCGAATTAAAAATATTAAAAGTAAAAATTTTTTCTTTCTTAATTTTTGTTGAAA
>JBAMBO010002451.1:0-50781 GCA_037044535.1 Lordiphosa magnipectinata
TGGCTAAAAATTTTTCGGCATAAGCAAAAATGTGCAAATATTCATGTAAAATACAGGGAACATCCCATCAGTGGAAATGACCAGGCCTTTGTCCTGTCGTTTCATGGACTTATTAGACAATTTCAGTCTTGACGAACACTTTGGGGCATTCAGCTTTCCATATAATTCAGTTAACCACTGATGGGCACCCATTGGCTCTTTACGAACTCGACTCTAAGCTCATTATTCCTCTCAACGCAATTAAATTCAAGTACAAGCATTGCGACTGCGCCGTAATAGATGGCCAGGTAAAAAATGAAGATAAATAAAACTGATTGTTGTTATAGCGAGCTTTACTTTGATGGTGCAGTGTTTCCTTGGTATTTATCAAGTGATTTATAAGTTTTTTCCATTTCCACATGTAGCTCAACTTCAAAAAGTTACCAACTTATCAAACTGCTCGCGTATAAAAAGCTATAGAAACAAGTCGAGAAAGCCAAACACCAACAGTTTAATAACACTTATCAATAGACTTAATAACTTGCTAACTTATATCTAGAAAATAAAACTCCTGTTTCTGTTTCAGTTTTTTTTTCTTTCTTTAACTGTGCCTCATCAACTCCGAATTTCATTTTGTTAAATTTTTACTTCAAAAGCTTTAAATTAGAAAAAAAATTGTAAATTAACAAAAAATTCAAATTGCTTGTGTAGGATTTTGGTTTTTAGGGTGAGGGGATTATAGGGTTGGTAGGTGCATAAAGGGTTGTGGTGCAATGAGACTTTTGTAAAAAGAATTTACCAAACAAAAACCCAGAATGCTGCCTGAGCACATCTTCGTTAGCTCGTCGTGCAAGGCCATCCTTGCAAACGGTTTTTTCGCGTGTTAAAATTCCAAGCGGATCCACTTCAGATGCCAAATGACCACGTGACTATATTGTGTATATATATGGTACATACATATTTATATATATATAGATTGTTTGTTGTTGTTGTTGTCGATAAAATGTGTATATAGGGTAAGTAAAGTAGGTTAAAGGGTTTAAGAGAGTAATTTTGTGTCAAATTTTAAGTCAAAACCAAAACTAACTAAGAAAAAGGTAGTACAAGTGATTATTCCTTTCAAATCTTAGCTTATTCCGGGATAAACGAACTAAAAACTACATGAACTACAATGAATGAAAAATGATAAATAAACTCTAACACATAACTAAACAGAAAAGCCAGCGGGGTTATGGTAGAGAAAATGGAGAGCTACTTCTAAAATGTGCCTTGAAATGGTCTTTCGTTTTTTGCTTTAATTTTTTTTTTTTAATCTCTTGGTATACACGAGTATGCACGAAATAATGAAACACACATAACAAAAGGGAAGGCAGCTCTAAAAAAATTCATAAACATAAACATTAATAATGGAACCTAAAATTGAAACAAAACGAGAAGCGCCAACAAATGCGCTTTACTGCGACTGGCTGCAATCTGCAATCAACTGTTCAAACTACACAAGTCGGCACGACCAAACATACCTGATAGCTTCTGATGATGGCCTGAACAGCCAAATGATCATCAATGGTCTTAGAGTCGGGCGCAGCACCAGACACAGCACCCCCAAAGTTGAAAGCGGTCAGAGGCAAAGTGTTGGCCTGCACCGGTGCCAAATTGGGTGGGCTCACATAGGTATTGCTGCGGAAATAGGCATCCCAGGACTGCAAAATGGTAAAAGAATTATGTGAAAAGTTGGAAATAAAATTGTGGAAAATATTTTTAAAAAAATTGAAACTCAACAAATAAAAGCGCGCTGTCTATACAGCTATTTTAATTGCCCCTAGTAAAATTGTCAACAAAAACAAACTTTCAAATTATCAAATTTATCATATTACTTTTCTTGGTCGAAATTAGTTGATCATATTGAGGTTTATTAATTTCAAATTTAACAACAGATTGAAAGCTCTTTTTTACAGTATCTTGGAATTTGAATATTAATTTTTGCTTTAAGAAGCAAAAGAATGGATGATTCTGTACGATTTTTAGGTTCCATGTAAGCAGAACTTTTGTACTGATCCCAGAGAGTTTTTTTTTAGAGCAAAGACTCTAGATACACAAAAATGCGTAACGCAGTATAACAAAATGCCAAAACGTAGCAAATATATTGTGACAAGGCAAGCGAATTCCAATGCTAATGTATGTGTGCTCTAGATATTTGTGTGAGAGGACTCAAATTTCAAAGCTTTCGGCCATACGTAGACTTGGGGCCATCATTTGCCAAGAAAAGAGCAAGAGTAACAAGCAAACACAACAACACACAGACTGAGTCGTCGCGACAGACGGGGAAGACCGAAGTCGGCCGTACAAATGAACACACAGGCAGCATACGCATGAAAAGTTGGAGTTCCACATTAGTGTTGGGTAAAGGTTGTTAATTTCACTGTTTTTGTTTTTGTTCTACACACATGCATATGTACCTAATTTATGTAAATGTGCGTCGTTTACTCATGCACTCACCCTCCTGCTCTCTCTCGCGCTCTTAGCAAAAGCTCTTAATTCAATATTTGGCTGAGCGCTATACCTGTTATAGTTGTATCATGGTACAGCCCACAGAACAACACACAGAAAGACGGAACAGCTCACAGAGTAAGGCAGATAGAAAAACTGCACAGAGCAAGAGATACAGAACAACTGTCTGAGCAAAAGAAACTGAACAGCTCTTAGAACAACTCAGAACAAGACAGATTGAACATGATGACTGAACAAGACTCGCTGAACAAAAATAAACAATTGAAGAAGAACATGTTCACTAGTTCAGTTTAAAGAACAACTCAATTTTGTTCCTTCTCTCATGAACAACTCAACACTAGTCCACATCAGAGAACTGCAAAAATCACTTTTTTCTTGGTTGGCTCATACACAAAAATTCTTACTCACATTTTATCAATCAACAAAACTCAGAGCTGAATATATTCAGCTTTGCAATCGCATCGAGCGGCTGAGCTAGAGTTATGTGTATGTTCAAACGTGTATGTTCAAATTTATTCATCGAACAAATCTCAGTATTGAATATAATCAGATGCATACCATCAAACGCATTGTGCGTTCGATCGAACAAAACTCAGAATTGACTGGCCAGCACATCGTGAGCAATGCCAGAGCATTGCTCTCTCTCTCTCTCTTTCTATATCTGCCAGCAGCGCCTATGCGTCTTCGCAAGAGCTTATTCATAAGAGGTGATTTTCGCTCACTCTAAACAATCGTCGTTGAGCCAAACGAACAAACAGCCGAACTGATTGGAATGAAGTCGAACATGATTATAATCAAAGTGCCAACTGCTGCGAACATGTTGAGTATGCAAGTTTGATGAATAGAGGGCGAAGCCTGTTTATTCGGGTGTTGAATAATGTGTGAGCGTTTTGCAATAGAACGAAGCCGTTCTCTGGTCCACGTTTAACATTCACTTGGAAGGCCGTTCATCTTTGTGTTTCTAGAGCCTTTGGTAGCCCTAGTATTGCTTTTGGAGTAGCCCACGGAAATCCCCAATAAACCTACGCTACTCATCTAAGCCTTCTTCGGTATCAATTTCCTACGAAATTGTCTTCCTCAATGGTCCCAAGTCAGGGATTCCAGTCGGATGACCTCAAGTGATAAAAAACTATAGTGAAAATACGCTTGAAGCTGGAATTGTCATAGTAAAGTATGATCCCCTCTTTAAGCTAGGGTTTGAGTTTCTTGCAAAATACTCGCGAAATCCAAAACTCCATCTAAATAAATGATTTCACACGATTTTACTTAGTCTTTGACATACTTAGCGAAATAGACTCATCGAAGTCAAAGCGTTGAAATCCAATGCGTACTGTGGAGTTTATTCCAAACGAAGTAATATGATGAGATTTCGCAATACCTAGCTTAAGGCTGTTCAATGTTTTTGGCCACAGAAAAAGACTTAATTTAAAATCATGTTTAAAATAGCGAAAAAAAATGGGCATAATTTTTCCATATGAAATTAGGTTGCAGTTGTTCAGTGCAAATATTTTGAAAAAATCTCTAAAATACTTTTTGTAAACTCAAAACATTTTCAAACCCAAATTTATTACCAAACAGAAACGGTTCTGCGATAAGCAAATGGATTTCAGTTTTACTTACAGTATGCACAGAGCTAGGATCACGCAGCCAGGCATTGTACATCTCCTCCACATAGGAGGCAGTGCTGCCATTGGCAAAAGGCTCAGCAGCTGCCGAATTGTAGGTACGTACAGCGGCAGCAGCCGTGACCTTGGCCAGCTGAAAAGAGCAATAACATTAAAGCAAACTTTAGAAAGTGGATCGAGTTGAAGTTAACTTACCTTTTTACTGCTGCTGCTGTTAAGCAGCCAAGTGGCAAAGTTCTTATGCGCCATTGGCGATAAAGCCAGACTGAAGGCTGTGTGTGCTCTTTGCATTTTGTAGCTTTACAAAATAGAACTGGAAATGAAATTAATATAAATAGCATTTGATGAGGCAGACATTACAACAGAGACAATTAGCTAGACAAATTAAACGTTTGGTTTTGTTTTGTTGACAAACAGTGCACCCAGCTAGACTGTGACTGTTTAGACAAGTGCTTTGATAGTACGAGAATTCTACCTAGTGCTGCAGTACTAGTGATAAGATAAGGCCCCTACTATCAGTAACTTTTAAGTATTTTTTATTTTTACGTCATGGCCTTGCTGTATGGCCCAAACTGTGTCACTCATCAATTAATTGAAACTTGTTGCTAGCTAAAGAATTCTTATGAAATTCACGCATCAAACAGGAAAATCTACATACTTCTGCCGTCTGGAGACTGACTAGGCCAGCTGACAAGCTCAAACACACGTGATGCCGCCAACGATCGCTGACCAATGACGTCAAATTGGCTCGGAGATTTCGTTTTCTTGATAGATGGCCAAATAAAATACAAAAATACTGGTGCCCCCGTGTGAGTAGAGATGGTGAAAGGTATGGCTGCTCTCTCTCTCTCTGTCGGCTGGTTTATATACAATACAGCCATATGATTGCTTTCTGCGCAGTTTTTTATATTTTTGAGATTAAGTTTAATCATTTATGAATATTTACTTGTTAAATAAAAATTGTGTTGCTTTGTTTGCTTCACCTGGGAGGGAAACCAGTTGAACAATTTTTTTTTTTTTTGGTAAGATAATGTCAAATGTGAATGTCCGCAGTAGGAGATGATCTCGAAATCAAATTTTCAATTCAATAATGTTCAGATTCTGAACTCAAGTTATAAATTTAATCCCGGCCCGATATAATACTGACATTTTTTAAGAATTCGTGGTATTATAGACTTGTAGTCTTTGGAATTATTTGAGAATGAATGAGATATATCGGTATTTTAGTGTTAAGGTGTTTTTAAGACATCGAATAATGGTCACACTGCAGACACAGATAGAAAAAACCGTATCGATAAAACCGTATAGACATTGTAAATAGAAAACCGTGTAAATAGTAGGTAAATAAAAGAAAAAAACCCTTGTTTACAGACTTGTATGTTTTGTTTTTTAAATTTATAAAAAACTAGCAGGTACCCGGAGTACGTTGCTACCCTTTAGAATTTTAAACATAAATCGAAGAAGTGAAGCTTACTGGCAATTGTCATCTATTCAATCTTCATGATAATCTAAATTCATTAAAACTTGTTTTAAAAGTTCGCGATTTTTTGGTCCGTTTGATCTACAGGTACTATTTACACGTCTTCATGTCAATATATAAGAATATTGCACATGTCAAACCGATTAATCGACACCTCCTATTTACCCTTCTTATATTGCCAACTATGTAATCGTCATGTTAATCTGAACTAATCATAAAATGTTGTGCATTTCCATTACAATTCATACAAAAATTTTGAAAATGTTGCTACTTTTTTGATCGCTCGATCTAACCATTTACGCGACTACAATTGTCATCTATCAAATCTTAATAATTTCCAAAACTCATAAAATTTTGCCAATTTCGCTAAAAATCTATGTTCAAATGACAATTTTGGAAAGTTTGCGATTTTTTGGACAGTTCGGTCGAAGTATATTTATACACTTCCTTTATTTAACCATCTACTACTGCCGTCCATTAAGTCTTCATAATATTCTTTGGTCATATAATGGGTTTTTGCGACCTGTTTTTGATTTAGTCAAAGTTTTTGTTTGTGCTGGCTCAAAGGTCAGGATTGATTATAATTTAATACAAATCAATACCAGTTTTAAACAGAGATAACTCACAACATTTCGAAATAGCAATTGGTAAGTCTGGACAGGCTGTTTCGGAATTAACCACAATTCACTCATCAGCAGACGTTGTTGCTTTTCACACTTCAAGCCCTAGTCAAACTCTCTATTTAAACGGTCGACTTGACGGAATAAAGATTTGAAAAATTTGAAAATTTCGCGATTCTTTTTACAATTCGATCTACACCACGTATTTATACGTATACATTGCCATCCCTGAAATCTTCATAATAATCTTAGTTGAAGAAGCTGAAGAAGGCAGCAAAAGCTAGTTGAAACGCGTAGGAGAACAGCTGAGTTCAAGAATGTTTTAACTGCAGCAAAGGAGGACAGCCTAAAATAACCCCAGTAGAAGAACACTTAGTTCATATGGAAAATTTGAAAATTTGGCCATTTTTTGACCATTTGTTCCGCACCTCCTTTATTTAGCCGTGTACGCTTGCCGTCTATTAAATCTTCATAATAATCTTAGCGTCTTTATTAAACTAAACTCAAATGAGAGGATTGTAAAGAAGAAAATTGTCCCGTAATTGGAAAATTTCGCTATATTTTGGAGTGTTTTGAATTTACGCCTCTTATTTACCAAATTCTCGTAAATATTCAAATGAAAATTTTTCATATTTCGCGGTTTTTGGTCTACACCTCTTATAGATTTTTCTTCTTCAATTGGCATTTATCCAATCATCAAAATAATCTTAGGTTCTATGAAAATTTTTCAAATTTCGAGATTTTTGTTGACCTTGGATCTCCTACACCTTCTATTTACCCACTCCTGCATTGTCCTCTAATCATCAAGCGCTTTAATAAATAGTCTTCAAATAATTTTGCAAATTTCGCAATTTTTTCGATTGGGCCTATGTTCAAGTCCAGGTTATCAACTATCTGAGTGGCAAATTTTATCCGAATCCGTTAAGCCATTTTCGCGTGATTGAGTAACAAAGGGGCAAACATACAAACACACAAACATACAAACTTTCACATTTATAATCTTGGTAAGATTATGGGAAAATATTTGCAAGTTTCCTAACAAAAATATTTGAATTAGGAATTAATATCCTTCCCTACGAGGATTTTCAAAGTTTCGTTCCCTAGTTTTAAATACGGGGAAATCCCGTCCATTGCCTAACGCTAGTCTAAAGGCCAGTTGCATTAATGTTATCATTTGATATTAGAGTAGTCTGTCACAGATCTAAGTCAGACCAAGTTTTCTAAATTGTTAATGAATTTTTGTTTTTTTTTTTGTTTTTGCTAGACACTGATAAGTCAGCGCGTGCGGTGGCCTTATCATAAATTCTATCATTCTATGCAAAATGAAAGGCGTGGTTGTGGTCAGGTCACATGCTCTTATCAGCCAACTGACTCAACTCTCAATCGACTAGACAAATTGAATTCGTTTGGAGTTTAGAGAACCGGTTTAGAGTAGTTACAATTGAGCTGCAGCCACATCGCCACAATTACAACACGAACAACAAGATTTATAGGTAATTGAATTTAGCTCTCTTTCTTGCTTTAGTCTCTTCTGTGTGCCGTTATTTATCTGTTTGCCCGTTTTGTGCTGGCATTTTTCACAAACAGTTTTTCGTTTTTATTTTTTGCAATTATTTTCTGCCCACAAAAACAACGTCGATGTCGACGTCGCCGCTTTGGTTACGAAAACATATTACATAAGTGCACAAAAATTAATAAAAATTTAAACAAAAAAACTCTTTGGAGAGTAAAAGTATAAAAAATGTTGATCTAAGCTAATTAATATTTTATAAATTTATTATTTTTGATTTTAAATAAAAGTGAAGTACAGAAAGTAGTACAACAAATTCCAAAACTCTTTGCCTTTCATGCACTTCACCAGTACCCCAACTCAAAATATCTCTCTACTGTATAATATTGCTCCAGAAAAAAACCAACCGAATATATATACTCGTCACGTCGTATCTGACGGATACGTTGCAAACGTTTGTTCGTGTTGAGTGCTACGCGTCGACTGAAACCGAAAAACTGCCGCAACGCAGAGAGTGGGCATAAAATTTTAGAAACCGAATTGGTTTTTTTTTACGTCAGCGGGCAATGAGCAACAGCTCAAAAAAAAAACAACCAAAAAGTGTGATAAAGTATACAAATAAAAAGACGAGCACATGACAACGCAAAATGTAAAAGGGGGTATGGCCAGGGAGTCCGAGTTGATAACAATCGGTTATAAGTAGATATATACACTTATCTATTGCTCTTACTCTTTCCATGTGTATGTATTGTATATGCGCTTGTGTGTGTGTATTTATAGTCCGAAATTTTGTTTACAATAAACTCAAAGTCCGATCGCCTGCCGGCCGTTTCCGTTTCACACAGAGAAAGGTAAAATGAGAGAGCAAATGGGCAAATGGTTTATTATCTAAGCCAATTACTTTCAAATTTCAAGTTCAAGCAAGCGCCATTTGACCATTGCAATGATGTCTCAAGTGCACACGTTGCAGGTGCCAATTACCATCTGGCAATGGAATTGTCTGGCAACCATGGGCATTGCCAGATAGAGGGGGTAGGTTTGTATTTAGTAAACTTAAATGAAGTTTAATGAGGATACCTAACTTAAAATCAAGCTACAAAGCCTCCGAAATTCTGCAGACATTTAATTCTTCATCTTCTTTTAGAAACATCGAATACAAGGTTTGGTTCGAGCTAGAGATAGACGCAGGAGGAGAATCCCCGTTATAGCCTTTTCACACTGGGCGCAGCATTGCTTTCACACCAAACCCGCAGCTTCAAAAACAGATGTCAGCTACTTCTACCTAGTATGATTGCAAAGTATCGCCAAAAACCCCCGGAAACGATAACCATATACACGTTATATGGTTACAACAATAAAAGCTGTGCTGGAGCTTGAATATTGCCTCTCTTGAGTGACCACCCAACCTACGTATTTCCCGTGAAAACAAAATCTGGCAGCTTCGACTTTGACATTTTTTTTTCAAAGCTGCGGCCGGTGTGAATAGACTATTTGTCGGTCGAGATGTCAAAGACATTAGAATAATCGGAATGGGATTAAGGAAACCCGCTAATTTAGAATAGAATTTGTTCCAAAAAAAATTTGTTAAGAACTTTAACAAGTTTTTATTATATTCATATACAGGCCTGCTTTCGTTTCCGAATCCGATTGATCGGAATTAATTAGAGTTGTGATTTCCAACTTGGAAATAGAGATTCGACACAAGATAAATGAAAATTTGAAGTCAAAAGCCGAAAAACACAATCGGTTTTTGGAAGCGGGAGACTTTAACAATTCTGATTCCGCATGATTTGATCGAAATGGAATACGGGAACAGGCCTGATAATGTTCTAGAAAACCAGGTTTCGAGCTCGGAGCTCAAATCTTTTTAAGGGCCTATACTTAGATGACCATGACACAATAAATTAAAGGAAGCTCTGTGCGCAGCTTCGATATTCTCAGTGTGTCCCTGGTTTGTGTGTGTTTTAGACCTGGTGTTCGATAAATTCTGGCGCATGCGAAAAGGCACTCCCGGTTGCACTACTTTGCAGATAACTTCGAGTTGCGATTTGTGTTTAATTATTGTCGATTTTACCTGCTGAAGCAGTGATTACCGACTGCGATTGGTAAGCTTGACCATCATGATTGTTGAAAGGGAATCGAATTAAATATCGATAACTGGGTCAGCCTACCCTTGCTCAAGCATTCGTATCGAAGTTGTCATTGTGACCGACTGTTTATAATAGTTAATATTGAATTTTCTTTCGTGCCAGCGTTTTTGCTGATAAAAAGTACTAAAGTAAGTTTATATTAAATATACCGACTCCCTTAGGAAGGCAGTATATTTGCCGAAACGCGTTGAAGAAAAACTGAGCCAAAAAGTGTTTTGACTACAGTAAGGGAGGACGGCAGGAAAACAATATCAGTTTACACAACAAAAAGTACTAAAGCCATTGAATAACCTTAATCATGGCTGACATTCGGCAGAGACTTTAAGCCAGGGGTGCCCAAGCCTATTCCGCAAGCCACGCATTTGTTTTTGCTTTGCGCAAGGGAATAGCCCGCCCGCATACCATAAAAAGCAAAAACAATTTCAAATGCGTGCTCTCTCGTTCTTTCCGAGCGAAGGTCTGCAACAACAATTTCATATGTGTCTCTCTTCTCTCTCTACTATGTATCCGACAATTCGAACGCAACAACAATGTTGCTTATGCGTTTTCTTGAGACACACACAAACAAAAATCAGTTCTCTCTTTCAATTTCTTATGGTTGTTCTTGCTTGAGTTGTATTTTGTGCATTTGTATTGGCTTCCACGCGCTCGTAAGCTCATTCTGGGCATCCCTGCTCTAAGCAATCGCAAATTGGCTACATCCCTTTATAAGTATATAACAGAGTGTGTCCTCACTGACTGACTGACTGATTGGCAATCTACGTACAGCCCGAACAGTAAGAGGTAAAAGGTTGTAATTTAGACAGGAGTGATTTTATTATCCGATGTTGGAAAATCCGCCCTCAGGGAGTAAAAATGGCCTTAAAATTCTGCATGAAAAAAAGTTTTTCATCCGATTGACTTGAAATTCGGTTTGTAAGAATAATATTCGAATTCATATGTGATTTCATTATCCGATGTTGGAAAATCCGCTGAAAGGGCGTACAAATTCCCTGAAAATTCTGCATGCAAAAACCAACTTTTCATCAGATTGACTTGAAGTCGGTTTGTAAAGATAGTATTCCAATTCATCTGTGATTTCATTATCCGATGTTGAAAGATCCGCCCCCAGGGTGTAAAAATTCCCCGAAAGCTATGTATGGAAATCAATATTTTTCATTCGAATGAGTTGAAGTAAGGATAGTATGCGAAATGGTTTGAAATGTGATTTCCCGATATTGGAAAATTCAGTTTGAACGGTGGGAAATGGATAGTAAGGGTGGTTTCAAAGCCAATTGTTATTTTTAAGCCGATCTGAATGAAATTCCGTTTGCAAGTCTTGAGCAAATAAATGGAAAAACTTCTTATTTTAACACTGAAACGCAACGAAATTGTACATAGATTGACGATAAAGAGCAATATACACGAATAATTCTTAGAATGTTCGGGGTTCGGGATCCAAATGCGCAAATCGAAAAGGTTGTTAGGGGTTCGGTTGCGCTGAGGTTTAATTCAGTTAATCCTTATGAGTGGATGAGCTGCATCCCAGACCGGGTCGATTGTATAATGAATATGGTTATCCATATTTAAATTTTAACAAACTTCGGCAGTGCCCAAAGTACCCATCGTTTCCATGGTTTCTATTAATAATTCGGAATTTGATGTTAATAGTTCAAAGTATTCTTCATAAACCAGAAAGTGGATTGGGAATTATCAAATCAAATCACATTTTCGAACGTTTTTAATTTCCTAGATTTATTTCGACTTTTATTTACTGCGCTCTGAACGTTGAACCGAACCACGTGAGAAAACCAACTGAACCGTAACCTGCTGCGAACCAAAATGGTCGGTTCGGTTCAATAAAAAGTATAGACAACTAAAAATCTGACCCATTACCCACCCAATATGGAAAGCCTACGAGAGTTTTTCGAAAATAAAACGGATAAAAACGAATTGGAAAACTTATAATCTAAAGTTCAGTTTGTGAGGGTATAAATTTTGGTTACGATAGTTTACTAAAAGTATCACAAACACCAGTCAAACACTCCTTAGCTCTAGAACTAAAGCTAAGGTCCTACAGGCAAATAATTTGCCCAAATTTTGATGAAAATTTAGCTAAATAGGCATGATTGACGATTTTGCAGGACATACAACTAAAACTATGGATACATACGAATAGTTCCCTAATTCTGACAATTTAGCCACATTTGCATTAAAATTTGGGAAAATTATTTGCCTGTGGGACCCTAGCTTGAGTATTGTAACAAAATCTTCGACCAAAAACTTTAAATTTATTAATTTTTTCTTCTTCTTCCTAGTGCTACAAGGAGTAGCTTTGAAACCCAAATTTTCGAACATTAACCATCAGTAAATTTCGGTTCGAAACGAGGAACCGGATCTCTTTGAAAATGTTTTATGTTTGCAGCCCAGATTTACATAATTTCCATTTCTCTCGGTTTTTATTTAGAAAATTTGTGAAGTATTTTATTATTCCCCTCTCCCATTCAATTTTCTCACTACGCTCCTGCCTGCAATTGCATTTAGCAGAGACGACGAGCCCCCAAAAGACTTCCCCCGAGACATTGCGAGTCATGCAAAACAACTTCAGTTTGAAGTGGACAGCGGAAAGGCAAATAAAGCACGTGTGTGCATTGAGGCGTTAAAGCGTTGAAGCCGGCGAATGAAATGGAGTTGGCAGCAAATTGTGCCCCCCGATCTGGGTCTATTATCACCCCCTTATCATAGGTATACCGTCGTCTGCCTAGTCACTACAACTTGTTTTTGTGCGGTCAGCAATCTTATGCGAACAATGCGATGCCGCGCCGTTGATGATTCATTAGCCACCGGGAGAAAAAAAAAGCACACGCGGCACTGGGAACGCCAAATTGCGTCATCATTGCATCAAACGTATTACATATGTTTGAGTTAAGAGTTTTAAATTCGAACAAAACCATGTGATGCTGAACAGGAAATTTCCTTAACAGGCGCAGGCGCATCGCAAGTGACGCCCACCCCCGCCCACCTGCAGAGCATCAATTATAATTATATAAGAATAGCGGAAACTGCCAAGCAAAGGCTTGACCAACAATTTGCATGGCTTTCTATGCTCTAACTATAATTGCTTTGGTACAAGCGGATGACGATGACCCGCTTCCTATTAGGCAGCATAATTCCACGAATTTGACCTGGTTTTTTTTTTATATGGGAAACGAGGTTACTGCGGCACCGCTTGAAAATCTCATTTTCTGGCATAACTAAACAAAACTATACGCACTGCACTTGCTGTTGGACACCTATTGGTTATATAACCGCACTGTTAAGTAATTTAAAATTAAATTTAAAGTTAAACAGCATTAACTACTATTTACGTTTTTAGAGGCCAAAACTTTCGATAGGCCCAGATATCGATTGGAAATTAATACCAAAAAATGCGGGCATACGGCATAAATGTTAAATCAAAAGTGTGGCATACCTTGCGGCTGGCTTAACATAGACTTAACAGATCTGTTAGCTGACAATAGCTTACTGTTATTACTGAAGGCAGCATGACATGAAGCTAACCACTCTGTCACTTCTTTAACCGCCTGATCAAATTCAAATACCCGTCAATCTTGTCAATAAAACACTCAATTTACAAATTTTATTGCAGCTAATATCTGCTATACTGATCCAGGCAATATCCTGTTATTTGATCGGATATACAATCAAACACATCAAAGGCTAAATCACAGCTTTCACCTTTCTTTGGCAATTGTTTGCGATCCACACGATACTTATTGGTCATCGCACGCAGACACAGATTCACGGATCTCAGGGTGGCCATAAAAAATCCATGCTCGTTCACGCCCTCAGAGTAAAAGTCCACCAGTCCATCCAGAGTGGGCCAACCCAGCTTATCAATGGCATTGTTCTTGGCATAGACGCAGTGCAGCAGACACTGGAACGTAAATAGAAAAACAAAATAACCAAATCAATTCGCATCCATTCAATTTGCTGATGCATAAAAACCAGCTAATGTGTATTAACTTTTTAGCCATCAAAATGAAGTTTACTCATGTTTGGTGTGTGTGAAAAATCTCCGGTTTTAAATGCAACTTGCGCTTTTCTTTCAATTGTCTAACAACCCTGACATTACCACCTTGGAGGGGGGGGTGGAGGGAGCTTTTTATTGTATGCCAAATCAATGGCAGACAAAGTCGACGACGCCAAAGCCAACGCCAACGCCAGTGGCCATATTGTTTCTTTGGGCTAACATTGAACTTAATTGCGCGTCGCAGTCAAGCTTTGGCTTGGATTTTGCATTTCATTAGCATGAAAGAAAAGCCAACTACCCCTACCCTTGAGGTGGTGTGTTTAAGGGAATAAACTTATAGATTTTGTGCAAAACGAATGGAGTTGCATTTTCTTATTACATTCAAGATAATTGACAATAAACGAAAACTGAACTGTATGCGTAGGCAAATCGGGCAAATCGGGCAAATTCAGTTTTCTGGCTAAGACGACGGCCAGCCATATCCAAACCGCTTAATGTCGGTTAGAGTTGAGACACAGAAGAAACTGGCTAAGGAAGCATTTTAACATGCAAAATATGAAAACAAAAACTCGAGCTGGCATATCAGTCCAAACTTCTTTACACAAAAGAGAAATCAGCAGTGTGGCCAACTACCCATAGCTCCATAATAAAACACACGCTCTGGGAGATACACGAGTGGGCGGAATTAGAATTAGTGCGGTCAAGACGGACCTCATGCTTTGCATAAGTGGTTCCAGGTAACGCAATGGATCCTCCCAAGAATTGGTTTATGCCGGCATCGCTGGAAGATGCTTCAATAAAGGCATTTGCTATAGTGCAATGATCGATGATACAACCTCTTGATGGTTTCAAACCAGGGAATTAAACCGAATCGTATTTCGGTTCCGGCTCTGGTACGTACCGAAACTTGTGTTTCGGTAAAAGGTTCTGTTTTGGTTCTAATATTATTTCGGTATTCAGAAAATACTGATCTATTTGAATTGTCCTGTTCCTTTTCATACAAATACATGTACGAATCCACTTAAGCTACCACTTTCAACCGGTCCTGAACCGAACCCCTAGAACCAGATCGGTTTGGGTTTTTGGCTCAATCGCACCGGACCTTTTAAATTTGTAACCTCCCGAATTTGGACCCGCACCGAACATCTTCTGATAAAACTGGTTCGGTTTAAAGAATATCTTTAGTCAGGTTTTTCAGAGTATCTAAAATTATCACAATATTTTGACCTCTTAAAAAATGCTTTATAGTGCTGAATCGGAGCATTACCATTTCAAAATTATATCCAAATTGCATTATACGACTTCGAGAAGGAAATAAAGTCAAGTTGTTAAATGACAAATCAAATCCGTTTATTGATAAACATAGAAGGTGCGGCCCTGGTAGAGAACTAATAAATGATTACTATAATGAATGAGGTCCATTCGGGTATTATTAAACGTTTTTAATAGCTTCGTTAGCTGAAGGCTTCCTTACCAAAAAATATGCTTTATTTTTCACCAAAAAATATCTCAACGATATCAGAATTCATGAACCAAGCTTCGAACCAAAACCTTAGTTTCAATACGTAAAGGAACCGATTTGAGAAGCGAACCTAACACTTTCGAAGGGGTTCGAGCCCCCGGCCTGAAAATTCTTCAGATTTCAGATGTTTGCAGCCTTGGTCAGAGCTGCTTTCCTCGTTAAGTTTCACTTGAAGAGAAATGGATGGAACACAAGTACTTTTTTGTTCTACGGTTATCATGACATTATAATGAGGATCTAAAAATATAGGATGCAACATTTTTAAAGAGACTGGTTTCTCGTGTTGCAATATTACACTACAAAAGGTTTGTTGAACCAGACTCTTTTTTTGAAAGCATACGATCTAACCAAATTTCCTAAAAGTCCCCCAAAACAAAGTGCCGGCTGTGCAGTCCAGTTGTTTCTCAGAACCGAAACTGTACCGGTACAACGTTTAGGTTCTTTGCGTTCTTTTTGGTTCCAAGAATATCGGTTCTCGGATACCGGTATACAAAAAATTTCAAATATCGGTTCCGGTTCCGGTTTTAATCGGTTCCGGTTTGATTCCCTGTTTCAAACACAATGGATAAGCCAAGGGCATGTTTGGCCTAAGTGGGAAAAAAAAAGTTTCGTTCGTGTTAACCTAACCTAACATTCTTCTTCCTCTTTCAGCCGCTGCTTCTGCTCTGTCTTTTCTGTTTCGTGCACTCAGAAAAAAAAAACAAGAACTTTTACCTTGAATCAAGTATGGTAAGGCCTGAATAGTATTTTAAGTACGAAAATACTTGATTCTTATACAAAATTCTTATTTCAAATACGATTTTTCAATACTGAAATACTTGATTAAAGACTTTTTCGGGATATATTATAAACGTTTCGAACTATTTTTAAATGATCATTTTGATTTTACTTTTTTATCAAGCACGCTAATTGCCACTGCTGTTAAGGTCCTTGCTCCTACGCCTTATTGCAGGACTAAGATGATAAATTCGTATTTAGAGAGAGGTCTCTGCTCTTGAACTCCAGTTGTAGCATCGGTTTGCAAGAGTAATTCCTCTTCGGATTTCTAGACTGATTTTGTTCTTGCTGTTTAAAGATATTTCTATACAACCTTAAAGCTATACTCTCCCACTGCAACAGATTGACCAAAACGCACGTGGATACTAGTAACCCAGCAAGCATTTTATGAAATTTCTGATCACACTCGAGTCTTTTTCGAGTCCTCAGTCTGATTAAAATAGTCATAAATGCGCTCGTTTTCTTATTTTTGTAGGGAGAAAATGGTACCCTAGCCGCGACTCTTCATGAAGAGTCCTTTTTAACCCGTTTTTCTGATCAGTTTCGACTCATTTTCGAGTCAATTGCAAGTCTTTTTCGAGTCGTTTTTAAATAAATCACATTTTAAGCTAATCCATGAGTGATTTTCGAGTCTTCCTTAAATCGCACATGATACTAATCTCTTTTTAATCATCAAATGGGCTCGAAAAAGACTCGCCAAGGTGAGGAATCACCCAAATGCTGGGTGGGAACTTCGTCTTGTCCTCTTTTACCGCTAAGGCCATCAGTTTTGTCTGCTTCTCAAATTTTGCAAACGCCCAGCTTACTGCCAGTTCTTCTATGATATCATTCGTCGATAACAGAAGGCAACAAAATTAGACTTCGTTAAAATAATCGACCAATTGTTCGGATTAGTTTTTTTCAAAGTTAAGAAATAGTAACTTACGATTATATAAAAAAAAGTCAAAACAAAAGTATAGGTTGTCTACAAAACGCTTCAAAAAAGGCTAAAAAAAGCCATGCCTAGTGTAATATAAATATCAACCTAACCTTATATTATAGAAAATAATTTTGTTATATTAATTTGTTGAGGATTTATATATTCTTTTCTCGGAAGTCAATATCGGAACTTAATTTAAGAACTTAGTTTAAGTATAAAGATGTCAATAAATTCAGTTTTTCTTTTTCAAAATAAATCCTGTCTCTTGGATTGCGGAACCGATTTTAAGCCTTTGGACGCAAATTTTAACTAAAGCTTTTAACCCAAGTACCGGTGGGTTCCTTTTAGCCGATCCATGAACCAAGCCATTAAAGCAGAGTTCCCCATCTATAGCCCCTGGGGCAAGAACATACTCGCTAATTCACACCGAATGCTTGCCGAAGTCATGCATCACTGTGTGTTAGAGAGAGACGCAGTCACATTTTCGTGTTCTCTGCTTGGGGATCCCTGCATTAAAGGCCACCAGAACCCGAACCGAACCGACTTGATTCTTTAAAGTCGGTGCATCATCCGAACAAAGTTTCATTGCAAAAGTGTTTATATCGCTTTCGCAAAACTTTTGCGGTTTTTGGACCAAATTTGGATTCAAAATTGCAAAATTTTTGCGAAAGCGAAAATGGGATCAATGGCTATATATAAGAAATTTAATTGGGTAAATTTGTGGAAATCTTGTTCGATATTTTTCTTTGCCAGCCTTGGGGCACACAAACTTAGCCCCTTTCCTTCCGGTAAAGTTTTATAAGCTTTACAAGTAGCGTGTGGTACAGTTAACATATCGTTCGTCCCTAGTTTAACTTGAGCCTAACCATCTCTGCACCGCCACTTGATTAGCACATTTAACGATAAGATCAAGTATTTTAATCTAAAATTCAAGGCTTGAACCAAACCCTTGAGTTGAATGCTTTTAAAAACCGGTCCATCGACCGAAACTTAAGATTGTCAACGTGTACGAACCTTCGAATTGAACAAATTGCAAATTTATGCAGGATTGCAGTCTGGTCTAATCTAAGAAATTCTGGTTATGGCATGCTACTTTTTGGTTTTCTGAAGCCTTTAGAATTCGAAGATATCCAAAAGTGATAAGCATTTCTACATTGTATACTTTTAGGGATCGAATAAATTAAAATTTGGAAAGATACCAAAATAATAAAAAAAAAATTTTGATTATGAGCGAAAAAGTAGGCCATAACCCAAAAATATATCATCATTAATCAGTAATCAGCTTTATACCTGGACTCATTAAAACGATTGTTAACTGTTTAACTATAACACTAAGCTATAAGGTCCAGTATGCTGAAGGGTTGGTGGTGATTTTACATGATTTTGAATCGATGCTTAAAAAAATCGTAGAATTCTTTTTCTTTGGGATAGTTTATTATACTCTGTACCAAATGTACCAAGAGTATATTAAGTTTGTGCAAAAGTACGTAACAGCCAGAAGGAATCATCTCCGACCCTATAAAGTATATATATTCTTGATCGGCATCAACAGGCGAGTCGATATAGCCACAATCTTTGGAAGAGAGAGAAACTTAGAGATGAGCGTATAACGCATAGAACGCGTAAAACAGAGTATATCGCGTATAACACGTATAACGAGCGAGCAAATGCGAGCGACGGCATTAACTGGTACAGAGCATCTCATAGTTGTGCTTGCCCGACTTTAAAGTTAAGAAATAGTACTTTACGATAACATTTAGGAGAGTTAACCGCGTCTAACAATGCTCAAAATAGGAATTTAGAGCTAACTTCAGCTCAAATTACTAAATATCTACACGTGATGAAAATCATCTAAAATCACCACCAACCCTTGAATATACTGAAAAAAGTCTAATTTCGTAGCCTTGTGTAATCTGCTCACTGTACTTACCCCCGCTATACGCTTGTCTTCCATTGGCACTAACGTTGGATGATAAATTCCTGCCTTGGCCACATCCAGTTGCCTGATATTTCTGATTAGACGTGCTATGCGACGACGCGGTTCGGGTTCATCGAGTACAGCATATTCATAGCGGCTGGCATTGGTTTGTGTTGGCGGCGTTGGACTGGTGGATGGTGGATGATGATGATCCCACTCACTATGAACAGGCGGCCATTCCATAGATTCTATAAACTCCACTTTGTCATCATGTGGATCAAGAGGCGGCTGATTATGTGACACCTCTTCCTTAAGGATTTCATAGGCCTCTAAAGCACAGTTTTAAGCCACTAATAATAAATAATGCTATTTTCAGCTACTTACCATTCACCATCTGGTTCTTGACCTCTTCCTGACAGTTCCCGATTACCGACTCCACACGACGAGCCGTTCGTGGTGGATTCAAACAGCGCGCCTTCTTCGTTTCATATCGTATGATATAGTTCAGAGCATCAATCGATGTGATAACCACACACAAGATATACAAAAGTTGTGCAATTTTCATAGCCACAGACTCAGTGTAGAGTGAACCGTTCACCTCGGATGCTGTCAATTGAATGTGCCATGGAAATTTCAAATGAAAACGAAAGCATTTTCACTTTTCATCAGTTTGGCAGGATCCACTTCCCCTGATCCCGCTGCCAATAAAGCCAATGTGGGAATTTCCAGTTTTGGTTTATGGGTATGTGGTTCAATGGCAACTGTTGGCCATAACTGCAACTGGTTGCGCATTTCCCATGCGTGCAGTTGCCTCCAAACTTGTCCTTAGTGTCTGTTATAAACATGGTCATTTGGCTGGTAATTGGTATTATGTTTCATTCCATTGTTTCAATTTGAAATTCACTGTGCAAGCTCACTGATGCTCCAATTAAGACTGTAAGTAAGATCAAGGAAAGAAAATTTGAAAAGAAAATGAATTTTGAGAGAACTTACAACTGTGCGAAAGGCTAATAAAAATTCAATACATTTTTACACAACCGGTTAGCTTCACGTACTAATGGCGCCAGCTGTAATTAAAATAGACGTGGAAAAGCTTCTTAAACGGTAGGTCCCTTTCTCTTTTGCTTAAAATAAAAGCACTTAAGGGAAGGGACTGTGCGATTGTCGGCTATTGCCATTCTGCGGCTGGTTCAAGTCAAATATCTGTTGTAAACTATATATTATTTTTTCACAGAATTGATTGTATTGACAGTATTGATTCTAAATTATTTTCGGGTGCTTAACACCAATTGCTGCATTCGTTGGGTTTTTTGGCAGTCTAACCACTTTACGGCGTGTTTTGTGTGGAACATACTTTTTGTTGTAAAATCATAGCATAGAAATGCTTTAAAATAGATTGTCCCAAACAATTTTTCGACCTTTTAAAGTGAAAATATAATAGTGGTATTCCTTAAAGCGATTTAGATTTCGTCGAACAGCTGTTCAAAGCTGCTCCAAAACGTACAGTGTGCCCAGAAAAAGTATGGAAGTAAAAGTCTTAACGAAATCAGTTTTGAAGCTGATTTGATTTCGTTTTGAGTGTGACCGTTCTCTTGTTTGTTTACATTCTCGTGTGACTTTAATATGGCGAGCGAGGTAAGCTATCAGAATGATTTAAAGTTTTAATAATGAATTATTTATTTAATGCAATTTAGAATACCTACGAGCCTCTTTTGAAGAGAAGAAGGACCAGCGGCCTTAAGTGGACAGAGTCAAAAGTGCTTGGAATCGCCAAATCGGTAAGTTGGCCGGCATTCACCGGCTCGGTGAGGGAGGAGATGAAACAGAAGATGCCGACCTAACCAAGAACATAATCCTGTCCGGTGTCAACTCTGTGAAGCTGCACGATACGACGACAAGCTGGTCACAGAGGAAGACTTTTGCTCACAATTCCTGGCTGTGCCCGAGACTCTGGGAAGCAACAGGGCCGAGGCATCTCTAGAGCGCTCCCGGGCCCTAAATCCGATGGTAGATATATCGGCCGACACTCAACCGCTCAAGGAGAAAACCAAGGACTTCTTCGTGAATGGCCAGAACCATGAGGAATTCCAGCGCATATATGGTATATATGGTGATCTGGGCGTAAAGTTCTTCGCCGGCGATGTTTGGGACATGTTTTGGTTTCTATTTTGGAGGTTTGCAGACCCATCGATATGTGAAGTGACTATGGTTGCCAATCGATGATTTCGCCATTTAAAACAACCTTCAGTCCCTTTTCAGGGAGGTCATCAAGTACAAGATAATCTTAAAACCCAACGAGAAGATTAAATACGAAACGGTGTCCACGCCTGTGCAACATGAAGTGCAGTATCCAGCCTATTCGGTGGGGCTGTACTTTGATGTGACAGCCCCGGGCTACCAGTGCAAGCTGAAACGCAATGCTCCAGGCCTAGTTCTGCTTCGGATTCTTTAGCAATTTCGTTCTTTCCATTAACGCGATCCCAGTTACAAAACAAGGGAGTCGGACCTTAAGTTTATGGACTGCATCTTCCAGCTCCAGCTCTTCGCTATAACTGCAAAGGCGGAGTTAGGGGATGAGCATAGAAATGATACGAGTAAACCCAATGCCTACCGCTTCTCCAAAAAGGTTTTGCCATTTACTGAATTTTGGCCCTTAGCTGTGCTTTGTTATCTTTTGGCCCAATTCTCAATCAGATGTTCGGGCACACTAACAGGTGTTCACGAGTTCAAAACGACGCAAAAAGGGTCTTTCCGTCAACTGATTTAGATTTGCTTTCACGAAATCTAAATCAAATCAAAATCGCCTTCAGGAATACCAATAATATGTTCGCTAATTTTCACTGAGAGTTGTTCAATCTTTTTTGCTCAGTCAGTTGTTCAGTCTCACTTGCTTTGTGAGTTGTTCTGTGAGATGTTCAGTCAGTGACCTGTTTAGTGTGACCTAATCAGTGACTGTTCACAGCTGTTATTGGCTTTGCGTTTCTGTTTGTTATCAATGTATGGCAATTCTATATTAAGCAACCTTCTAGTGCGATAATCACGTCCCCACAATTTTTAAACGAGAGCGTAAGTTAAAGTCGGCTCTAACCGATAAATAATTTTAAGTACTAGATATCTCTAGAAAGTACGAACCATCTATCATAAAAACTGTAGGAGATATGACGTTTTTTCCAAATTGCGGGGGCGTGAGGGGGCGTGGCAAAAATTGAAAATAAACTTGATCTGCGTGCAGACAATAGGAGTCTACATTTCAAATTTGGTTGCTCTAGCTCTTCTAGTCTCTGAGATCTAGGTGTTCATACAGACGGACGGACAGACGGACAGACGGACATGGCTATATCGACTCGGCTGTTGATGCTGATCAAGAATATATATACTTTATATGGTCGGAAATGATTCCTTCTGCCTGTTACATACATTTGCACGACTTTAGTAGACCCTTTTACTCTACGAGTAACGGGTATAAAAACGTTATATCTCCCACAGTTTTATTTTTATACCCTTGTGGAGGGTATATTAAAATTGTTCAGATGTTTGTAACGCATAGAAGGAAGCATCTCCGACCACACAAACTATATATATTCTTGATCAGCATGACGAGCTGAATTGATAAAGCCATGTCCGTCTGTCCGTCCGTCTGTTTCTATGCTATCTCCTCAGTCAGTTTTAAAGATATCTTAACCAAACTTTGCACGAAGCCTTTTGGTACAAATACGCTGCACATTTGTCGGAATCGGCCGGATCGGATGACTATATCATATAGCTGCCATAGGAACTATCGGTCGAAAAAGTAGTTTTAGTTGGAAAAACTTTTTTGTCTTTAACGCAAACTTGCCCAAACCTCGTATTTCGAAGTTTTCTATGCTTTTACATATTTCCATCAAGTTTTGTGAAAATCGGCCAACTTTATTATATAGCTGCCAAACAAAAGATATGTCTGAATAGAAGTCTTAGTAGGAAAATCTTTTCTGTTTTCAATGCTATCGCTCCCAAACTTGTTTCTGATTAATATTAAATGCCAAGTTTAATCCAAATCGGATGACTATAACATATAGCTGCCATAGGAACTATAGGTCAAAAAAGAAGTTCAAGTGAGAAAAACTTTTTTGTTTTCAATGGTAGCATCTTTATACCTTCCAGTTGTGAACTTGATCAGTTTCCACACAATATTGAGGAGGTCAAGTCTATTCGCTCAGTTGAACCTATTTTTCTTATTAATCAGTCAAATTCATCAGTAAAATCTTAGCAAATGTATAATTGTTCTGCTGTACACGCCTTCAACTTCTACTTACGCCATGCTCCAATTGACTGCACAATTGTCCAATAAATGGTCAGCAGGGTGGCGGGGGGGAGGGGGGAGCAAAGTCTTCCGCATTAGCGTTTTTCCTAAAACAAACAAATTTGCATATGATAGGAACAATGGTAAAAGATCCAAATCATTTGCGGCAGTCATAAAGCACAGAACAAGAATTTTTGTGGTCATAATCAGCCAAGCGATGATGCCTTCGTGGCTCTAATCAAAAGGCTTGACATATTTTCTTTTGCCGCCTAGAACAATGGCCAATAACTGTACTTAAGACTCGCCGCGGCGTCTAATTATGCTTCATTAAAAAGCATGGAGAACTTAAACTTTGGCACATCCTAGGCGGAAATTGTGTCGGCTTTGGAGCGGGCGTACATCGTTCATCTTCTTCTTTATCTGTTCTGGCCTGGTCGAGGGTAATTGCACTTAATTGCATAATGCCACGCCGCTGACCGCGGCCAAAAATTACAGCTAAGACACTGACCTAGACTCTCCAGAGTGCATCAAATTTATAATGGTAATGGCGGCTGTGGCCAAAGTAACGGTGCCGCAGAAAATGGAATGGAAAACCATTTCGAAGTTCAATGCAAGCGCCTTGCGGCCCATAGATCACGCTGCGAAATTGTCAACAACAGGAAGCCAAGAACAACAGCGTGGGCTAATTGACAGACAGCTCCAGGCACGATTCCCATTCACCATTCCCCAGTTGTCCATTCCATTCCGTGCAATTTACTGAACAAGGAGTCGTCGTCGGTGACTTGGCAAAACCAGCCACAGCGACAGCTTCAGCTTCCACTGCAAAAGCACTTGCGTGTCCATCATTAGAACAAATTCTCTCACCAGCCTCAGACCCCTGCCCCTCCCTCCGCTGCACCGTAGACAATTCTTGTAACGCAATTTGCACACAAACATTGTTGTTTCATCTTCGTGGCTTCCACTTTGGTGGGTGGTCAGGTGAGACAAGTGGCAGCAGAAGCAACAGCAGCAGCCGCACGAACCGCTTAGCTGACTTAGCTGGCCACCGTTCGCTGAATCGCCTGAGAATCGTATTTAAATACGAAGGTCTAACGCTGTGGCGCATTCAGTCGCCATCGTCGCGTTCTTCTTGTCGTCGTCGCCCCAAAGTCGGATCGGGGATTAGATACTAACTAACTTGCTTGCTGTCCGTATTGTGTGTATGTCTAGGCAGGATGTGCATTTGATTGGCAACCCATCGTCATATAGTTGAAAGTGCATTGAAATGTGGCATCTGCTTTGGTTTCTATGCGCCATTTTTGGTTACTTTGGTGATGCGGTTAATGGTGAAATTGAATATAATACCATTAATGAGGATGGATCCTTTCGATATCGGTACTTGGCTAATTGTGTTAAATTGAGAATAAAATAATATGAAATGAAAAGTTGGATTCAAAAAATTTTAAACACTTTTATGCGTGAACTTTTTTTAAACACATTTTGTAATGGAATTGAATTACCTATAAGTAAAAGGAACTCGACAGTTGCTTGTTATTCTGAATAAAACTTTAAAAAGTCCTGAATTTAACAATTTTGCATAATGTATAATGGTTTCTGACTCAGACTTACATAAAAAGAAATGTTTTGAGCAGCAACGACTGCTTAAGGCAATAAAAAGATGGACTTACTGATCAGTAACCAAAGATTTTGTCATCATCAAAGAAAACTTAAACAAAAATAGAATTCAAAGCCTTACAAACTTCATTGCTTGAATTTCGGTTTAAGCTGATCCTGACAAACAAAAGCCTCAATCAACTTGATTTGCAAGTAAAAAATGATAGAAAATACTAACAGATATAAATTACACAAGTTAACAGCATTTTTGATCCCGAATATTTGGTCCTCATTTCCTGTGTAAAGCCGTCCGCTGAGTTTGAAATTAGTGTGTCTGTGTTCAAGAAATTACGAAAACTTTTTTTTAATTCGAGCTTGAACCTAAGTTCAGCTACCTTGTGAGCCTGCTTCTTGAACACGAACCAAAATGTCTCGAGCGTGTATCTTTTCTCTTCTCCTAGATAGCTGCTATGTGTCAAATAAACTTACAATTTACTTTGTTATTTAGAAGACGTGAAATCGGCCCTAACTGCACTTTATAATCTGAAGGCTGACCTCGGCGCTTTTATATATTCATATTGACAACTTCAAAATCTTTTTTAAAGTAATTTTTACCAAGAATAATATTCTTTATTTTTCTAGCTGGTCATAAATATAATTCGCCATATTTCTTTGAAATCTATACAATAATACAAAAGTTAGTGGCAGTTAAGAAGACAATTAAGGGCCGATTTCATATCTTCTACGTAGAGCTATCTGTCACATAAACTAACAAATAACAGAGTAAAATCTATGACTATCTGACACATAGTAGCTATCTGGGAGCACAAATTGCTTCAACGTAGAAGGCACAGTTTGATTGTTGCATGTTTTTCTGCCAAACTTATTCGGTGCCAGGTTTGGATCTTGGTGATTAAAGCAGCGATGACCAGGCCTGACCCGCAGGGGCCGAACATATTTCGCTATTGACACCGACACGAGCCGAACGCATGCCGTGGCTTGTGCCAAGAGAGCAAACAGATTTTCAGTCGATGAAAACGGGTTTGTGTCGCTTTATTTTGGCCTCGGTCTTCGTGACAATCCCTGGAATAAAGTATTAAAACAAGTAAGAAAGTCGGTCAAGCCCGACTATAAAATACTCTGTAACCCCAAAGTTTGTATATATCTGCATAGCTCGTAAATAGCTCTCAACCCTTTTTCCAGTTCGCTCTGCTCACGTCACTGAACGAAAAACCAAAAAAAAATCGGGCTCGGGCTTCCCTCAACCGAATGTGTTCTGTTATCGCGCTCACTGTTAAGTGGCTGTGGTTGACCACATAGCACTGATCGGTCTGACAGCAACCGAATAACACGCCCAACTCAGTCAATTGGTCTTATATTGAATTTAGTCTTCGAGAACCAAACTGTCAAAATGTTGTTGGAAAAGATTGCAGACTCAAGAGTTGCGCCACAGTTTAACATAAGCAGAGAGAGAACGAGAGAGCGCATATAGTTCGTCGCATACATTCATATCGTTAGCGTAGCCTTACAGTGTTGCCAGATTAGCTATTTAGTTGTTAGATCCAGCAATTTTGAAAGTGGAAATGCTATTAAATTTTTGAAAATGCTATTAGCTACAAATCTGACCATTTTTTTTTATTATGTTAAGCTATTTTTGTACTTGTGAGTCGTAATGCAAAATAGTGCCTAATAATTTCGTTTAAATCATTCTAATCTACAGAACTTCCCCTAAGTACATCAAAAGTAAGCAGTGATGAATTACGGCATAATCATTAGAAATAGATCCAAATCAGGGCTTATTTTAAGGCCCATCTTATGGGTTCTTTCACTACTGTGGTACAATGAATACGTTGAAACTGGTGAGGACTAAATTGCTCAACAGAATTCAGCTGAAGACGTTAAATGCTATTTTAAGCAGGTCTGCAAACCCAACTATTGTTTTAACTTCGATTCGCGGGCTTCATATGCAATTTATGTGACTAATATTCAAAATGACATTTAGTGTTTCTGTCTCAATGGTACATGAGGACGAGAATAATTGAGGAAAACCTTAAAGTCGCTAAGGTGGGCGATGTTATTAACAAGCAGGCCAGAGACTACACAGAAAGACTGACTGCTCACCCAAACCACCTCGCTAGGAAACTACTGCGACCACGAAGGAAACAAGGCCGGAAAAAGAAAAGAAGACTGAAAAGATTCCACCCTAAGGATCTTTCTAAAAGGGAAATCTAAATTTAAAAAACACGCAATCTTAAGCTAAAACAACGAATCTCACTAACAAAACAAAACAGTACAAATATTTTGTAAGAAAGCTCAACTCACAAACCGTAATACACAATAACACGAATATCAATATAGAAGATAACTAAAGCAGGACCAAAATGTATAAGCGCTAAATTAGGTTAAGGAGCCAGAAAAAGGTACCAAAAAACTAATGTTAATAATAAATGCTTTTTTAAAAAAAGTGTTTCTGTACTTTTAATCAGACAAAATAACTTTTAAAGCCCTATCAACTAAGAATTCATTGGATGGTACTGAAAGAGAGTTAGAGCAATAGCTTTAAATTATTAAATTTCCAATTTAGTCGGTTCTCTATTAAACACTTTGGTTAGCGTCTCAAACATCAATTTCGTCATCTTCGGAACGTGTAATCAAGGATCTAAAAAACAAAGATAATTGTGGGTGCCGATAATATTGATTATTTCAAATGACTTTTTCGAAGTTGTAATAAGAATCCATTATACTTTCGTGACGATTTCGAGTTTTTGTTACAAAATATTGAACAGACACCAACAAATTGGCGAGATGTCTTTCATTTTGTTGTACCGAACCGAAAAATTAGATTCGAATCAGGTTTTTTATTCTGAATTTTTTTCTACTTTGGCTTCGTTTAAGGTTAGGTTAACAGCTATATGACCGTCTACATGACCGGCTATATGACCCTGTTGTGTTAAGCATAAGTATGGTTCAAGGAGTTTTTATTTTTTTTATTATTTAAAATATTATTTCGAAAGTAAGGACTACGCAGATATGGCAAATGTTAACCCACTTTGACATTTTAATGAGCCAAAAATGCACAGAAGATGCATTTGCTGAATTTGACGAAATCAACACTTTCCCTTCAGATCAGATTAAAATTGAGATTACCCAATTTTGGTTTTGGCGATTCGGGTTCAGTTCCGACTCCGCAATAACCTGGAAATTCTGACTCCAGAGCTGTTGCAGACGGCAATTTAAGTATTTTTTGTTGTTTTATTGGAAATTATTTCTAAAAAAAAATCATTTTGATTCATAATTTTCAATGTGGGCGCACGAAAGCTGTCGTTTTCTGACAAAAGCAAACGGGGTACCGATTTTTGCGACCTCTGTATATATGATCAATTTATGTTAAAAGCCACAAAAAAGTGGCAAAGATGCCATAAAGTGCTGCCCATCACTGTCGCGGCCGGTGCTACCCACCATGACTGTTAGTTTTCGTTCATCTTTCTTATTACTTTCTGATTACTTAATATGCGAAGAAGATACGAACCATCTATCTGCAAAACTTTGGGAGATATGTAGTTTTTTCCAAATTGCGGGTACTGGATCTGCCTGCAAGTATAAGAAGTATATGTTCTTACCATCTGTGAGATCTCTTCGTTCGGACAGACAGACACACAGACAGACCGACGGATATAGCTATATCGACTTTGCTGTTGATGCTAGTCAAGAATTTATATACTTTATAGGGTCGGAGATGATTTCTTCTGACTGTCACATACTTTTGCACAAACTTAATAAACTATATGTACCTTTGGTACAGAGTATATGAATGCTGGAGTTAAATGTAAGAATTTTTAAGAATCAATTTTCATAATGTTACTTTTTTCCAATTTCGAAATTTCTCGAAAATACTTCGGATCAATTTATCAAGATGTTTTTATATTTATATGTATTAGGAAAATCAATTTTCTGCCTTTCGGTTAGGTAAAGTAAGGTAAGGTAAGGTAACGCCGGTCGGTCCTCAAGGGAGGCAATGCTGTTTTCGCTTTTCATAATCTTGTCGAATCATAATCTTTAAATCAAGTAAGTTGTTAGGGTGGGAAAGTTTTAGATGAGATGTCCCAGAAGTTTGCACAACATTTGGTTCCCCAAATCTCATCCTTTCTTCTTTCTTTCCTTTTTCTAATAACATTTTGGTCAAGAACATCAAAATCGAACCGAAATCGTGATTCGGTGTACCACTGAACCAATTTTAGTACTTAAACTCAATATTAAAGCCTCTAATTTCCTACATCTCAATTACGTTTTTTTTTGACTCGCATGGATCATAAATCTAGCAAATCATTTAATCAGTAATGATTTTTTGCCCCTACAGTGCCACTCTTTGGTTTCGCATGATGCCATATTTAACACCTTTTTAACTTCGTTTTGCAAGCGTAACAATAACACATATCCACTTTGCCCCTTCTCTCTCCCACACTCTTGCCCCCTATGGACCACAACGCAATTACTATTCGGACAAACAGTCATGCAAATGATGACATTGGCGGTTACTATCATAGCGCCTCTGGTACTCCAGACAACATAGTGCGAGGTCGTTATGGTTCGCGTAGTCCAGCGAGCGGCCAAATCGAAGAGACCGTCTACACGGCCGGACCACGTGGGTGAGTAAACGAAGACGAGTGGCTAAACTAAAGTGCGGTAGCGGCACAAAGTGAGTTATCTCTGTCAGTTGCGGGTTCCTCCTCGGTTGTGGTGCCTGAGCGCATATATCAGGCGCGGCAGGCGCCACTGAAGCGAAACTCGGGGTTCTAACACATCGGATTTGAACCGTTAAACGTTTTTCCATTAAACTCGAATGTTTGTGGTTTTTTTTGCAATCTCCGGTAAGTGGGGGAAACGAAAAGCTGTTAACAAATTGTTGGGGTGTTTAAGCAGTGCGAAAGCAAAAACAAACAACTGGCCACAGATGCTCAGCGATAGCTTGATTCTGAATGGAGAGATCGTTCGACGATTGTGTCGCTGGTGAGAGACCTGAAACCGAGAGATGTGGTAATCAAAGTAATGACGTGTGCTGCCATGTCGAGATCAGGAGATAAGAATTAGAATTGCAGTGTTTATGGGAGCAGACGAACGATTTGATGCAGCTTCCGCTTACCCAACGCCGTGGGCGGTGGGGAGGGATATGGGCGGCCATTGTGATCGGCAGCTAATTAATCAAGTTACTCTCACACAGCTTTCGTGTGAATGGACCGAAAATACATCGTAAAATGGACTTGGCACAGTATCCGGTACGACCCAGGGGAAGTCCCGATGATCCGTTGGCAGATCCGTTTGATGACCCCTCCTACAGCTTTAGTTTTCGTAGTGCAGATCAATCGAAAAGTGAGGAGAATGATTCTACGAATCGGATTAGGGGTAAGTTGAAGGGGAAAAGCAAGTTTTCAATGTTTGTTACTAACTGCTCTCTAGATTAGAGGTGCCCAGAATTAGCTTACGGCCGCGTAGATACCAATACAAATAAAGAAAATAATTGTGCAGCAACAAGAAGTGGAAAGAGAAGCTTGTGCGTGTGTATGCACGTGGTTGTCTGATGCGTACGAAACCATTCGCAGCCTACAACAAAGCCTTCGCTAGAAGAGAAAGAGAAGAGAGAAAACATATGAAGTTGTTGTTGCACTACGATAAGCTAAGCGTGAGGGCTACACGCGCGGAAAGCAACAACGTAATCATTCGCAGCCAACAACAAAGCCTTCGCCTGGTGAGAAAGAGCAGAGAGAATACATATGAAGTTGTTGTTGCACTACCGCTATACGCGCGGCTATCTACTTGGCTAGGGGCTGGGCACCTCTGTTCTAGATACTACATACTATTTCGTCAACCGGGTCAAACTCAGGTCTCTTACTAACCACTGCACCACATTCGAGGTCATTCAAAGAACATTTTTCTTCATGCAGGTCTCTACTCCTACCTGGACGATGTGGGCGAACGTCATAGCGTAAGATATGCCGCTGGCGCTGGCACTGGCTTTGAAATCTCCAATGCTGTACCCGACAACCCATCCAATGTGGCCTACTCCAGTCCACTGTATAAGGCCCATCCCAAAACACGTGGCAAGATGTCCGTCCAACGTGGTCCGGCGGGCAGTTATAAGCTGATAGCCGCCGGTCCCGATCATCGACGTGCCGAGAGTCGTGCTCCCGATGGTTTAGTGCGAGGCACTTACTCCTTTCTAGATGACAAGGGGGTGCAACGAACGGTGGAGTATATAGCGGGTGCGGGCATTGGCTATCGAGTGGTTAACAATCGCATAGGACCGGGAACGCACATAAACCCTTCAGTAGCTGATTTCCGACTGGGCGATACAGATTTCCGTCTGGCCAATGATTTTGGCCGGGGAGCGGGTGCAAAATTGGGAGGTGGTGGTGGAGGTGTAGCGAGTGAAAGTGTTGGTATTAGTGGGATTTCTGGAACTGGTTCAGGGCCCAGTGGGAGTGGCACTAGCGAAAAGGGGGGTGGGGGCAGAGGACGAGCTGGCAGCACGGACTATTTAAAATCAGACGGAGGAGCCGGAAATGAGATTGTTACTGATGTGGGTGCACATGCTGGCGATGAAATAGGTGAAGAAGGCAATAATTTGGGTACTCCAGGCAAAGGTAATGGTTTAAGTTCCAGCTCCAGCAGCTCTGTCTCCTCTTCGCGTGGTAAAGAGGATCGCAGAGGCTACTTCCCGGGCACTTCTCAGCGTGGTAGCACCAAATACGAAACCGGAGGCGACGCTGGGGGCACACGAACTGAAGGTGGCGGCAGTGCCAGTGGTACCAGAAACAGAAACAGGTTCAGTGGCGCAGGTGGAAATGGGGGCACTCGTAGGGGAGGCCACACCCACTCTTCCAGTGAGAGTGGCTACCTACCACCACCACCACCACCCACAAGCAGCGGCACTGGTGCCATTAGCGGTCCGGGTGACAACTACGACCTCACGGATGATGACGTAGGTGGCTCTCTGCCTCCCCTGGTCACGTCCAATCATCGGATACTGGAAATCGATCGAGATCGTGAATGGGTGCAGCGTCATCGTGACTCTACGCTGATCAAGAATGTGGGCAAATGGTATGTCGGCCTTCCGCCGGGACAGGCTGTGAGGGCTCATGTCCAGAACATTGACATTCTGCCGCTGAGCGGACGAGTCTCGCTGTCACCCTCCGAGGCATTGCACCAGGACGAGATTGCCGAGCTGAATGCCTCCAGGGAGCACTAAACCAACGAGGAGGGAAGTAGTTTTTAGTTTTCTTAGCCATAAGTAGTTGTAAGTAGGTTGACTGTGGTTCACCTAACGAAGCTAAATACAATTGAAAATAAGGGTTATGCGATACTCGTGGATTGAAGAGCCGACGACAAGTTGTGCCAAAGTTTTGCGGTTTCCTTGAATGGGCCTATAAAACCGCCATCTATGCCAGCTTGAAGGTTTAGTTTATCTGGGAAATTGACACGAGATGAAGTGTTGGCAGCTGCTCTTATTGGTGGGCCTAACCGCTGCTGTGAATGGTGCCCAGGTTTATATGGAGTTTAATGGTCATAAGTATGCCTACAATACGGACAAGGAGAATTGGTCTGGCAGGCAGGCTTTGTCGCCCAACTACTATGATTACCAACCGGAGGCCCTTCAGCCGGTGCAATTTGTGCATCAATCGCTGAGAGATATGCAGATATATCAACCTACTCACTTCAACCAAGGCAACAGCCTTCCCCAAGCAACTTCCCCCAACTTTGACTTCACCACACCACAAATGTCGCATGCCCAGCACACCGATGAGGCTGGCAACATATTAGGCAAATATTCCTATTACGATGCAGCTGGTTATCATGAACTTAGCTATAAAGCTGGCGCTGGCATTGGCTTTGTTGTCATGGGCGGCAATTTGGCCAAGGCAACGGATCATCAGCAAGCGGAAATTCAATCAGTTGACAGCCATGCCTTGAGTTCCGACACAAATTTTGGCAACTTGCATCGCAGATTTGTGTAAATAAACTATTTAGTTTCTAACTGTATATTGTTTTCATTTTGTGTTTGGGTTTTAATGAGCCGATTTATAGAGCTGCCAGCTAACGCTTGTCAACTGTCATGTATGATGGCTTAAACGTGATGTGCGAACTCAAGAAGCATAAGTGACATAAATACAATAGAAGCCTACATGTGACATAGCCAAAATCTTTTACTTCTTCAGACAACTGGGATGAAGTCATTCAAGGTTAGGGTACGAAATCTTAGCAACGATGGAATAAGTAAAGTAATCAATTTTTTGAAATTCTTATTAAAGTTTTTAATGTGAAGTGGCGACACGACACAGCACGACATGTGCACGACCAGAACACTAAAAAAAACTTAGACTTATCTTTAAGAAAACTTAGCTACAATGAGAATGACCAGCTGCAGTAGGTGAGAGTATCAATTGTGATTCCTATGCCTTTCGTTTATCAAATCTAATATACAGAAGAAAATGATCAAATGTCTGGTCCAACATCAAATTTCGCTTAATAATATCAATATTTTCACATCAAAAAGATACTAATTCCTTCTAAATATATGGACTCGATCATGATCATGATATTTTTTGCAGATGAAGGCCATTTTGATACTCAAAATACCTGTATGATACTAACTATGGTGATCTCTCTTGAATTTAAGGCCTTCATAAAAACTTCTTGACAACGAAACAAAAGTTTCGTGATTTCCTCATATTTTCTACTTTCCAGAAAAAGTAAACAAGAAAATGTGTGTTCATTGAAGCGACTTTTCCCAATAGACAAAAAATGTTGACTAAATCAAATTTAAATTTAATTTAAAGTGTCATTCCAACCCAAGTTAGTCAGAGAATCCTTGAATTAATGAGGATGAAATCACACACACCAACGACATTTTCCATTGTGACAATAATGCTGTTATTTCAGTTATCTGAGTTCTCGTATGAGTTTATAATATGAGTCGCTTAAATAGTGTAATGAGTCTATCTCAAAAGCTTCAAATTTTCTGATTATAGGCTAGTTTTATAGAAATAAAACTCAGATTTCCAAACAGTTCAAAAGTACTTGTGAAGTGGGTGGGAGTGGCTGGGGAGTGGGTAGGGAGTTGGTGGGGAGGGGGTGGGAAGTTGATGGGAAGTGGAAGGGGAGTGGGTGGGAAGTAGGTTCGACATTATTATTATTTTTGTGCGTTCTGGAAACCAACCTAATATGAGAAATAACCCATCTGAGTTTTTCAAATGAGTTTTTTGACGGCCAACTCATAACTTCCGGAGCTTTCTAAGAGTCAGCTCATATGAGAACTCACACTAGTGAAATAACAGCTTAAAGCTTAGTTCTAAGGGCGTTCGAATTTTCCTTCAGCAGTCAAACTCCATTAGGGTATTCACCAGTATTCGTAAAAAGGTAAATCGAAAATGGTAAAACTCCAAAAGTTTACGACACAACAACAAAATACATAAGAAAAAAATTACCTTTTTGCTGCCCTGGGGCATGGTGGAATTATACAAGGTGAAGTCATTCAAGTAGAATGCCTCTTTTTTGGGGTACCAGTTGAATGATGAAAAGCAATCAGTAGCAAAGGGGATGTCAACGTGCTCTCACATATTCATATCAACTGATACCTTTATCGCATGGTGAATTTCTGACAACTCTACCTTGTTAATTACACCATGCCCTGGGATATGTTTAAGAAATCGCTCGTAAAAGTGAAAAGTTCAACTGTGATGTAAAATTATTCAAAGTATCAACAAAAATACTAAGTCTCGAGCCATTTTGAGACTCCCTAACAAGACCTAGAAATAGTTACAGTTTTTCTTATTGGTGCACTTTCATCTGACGACTCCAAACAAAAGAGTTCAATCGCTACCTATAACTCAAGTTCCATTTGGGGTCGAAATACAGTCGTCACAAAGCATGGTTCCGCAGGGATCAATTCGATAATCGAAGCGAATTGATTCTTAAAGACACGGAGCATTTGGCGAAAGCGACCATCATTAAATAAAACGGCAGCACATTCCCCAGTTGACTGACTTGGCCGCTCAAAACTTGATTCCTCGCCGAAAGCATACAATTGCAGTTTGATTCTCCATCAGCTCTTCCATCACTTCATCGACTCCATAGTGGTCCACACCTAAAGATTTTTTATGGATTCATATTTCTTCATGCTCGTATTGAACTTGATTTGTACATCTACCATCAGTGCATTCTATTTCATGAAGCGCCATGTCCATTTTTTGATTAATCAGTGATTGTTGTACACTTTGTCTTGGCATTTTTATTTTGATTTAGGGTAAATCACAAGTGAGCGACCGCTCACTAGCTCATGTGCCTATGACCCTAAGTCTTTCAAAAATGTGTTTAGAGCAGAGATGGGCATGCACACATATCGTCACACTTTTCACACGTATACAAGCACAATTTGCGTGCGCCGCATTCGTGTTCTATAAATAGCTTTCAATGCTTATAGCGTACGTGTGATTTTGTGCAGTCGGCCGCGGCAGAGTCCTATGCACACGCAGGCAGCGCGCTGCCTCGTCGCGACGCGCCCATCTCTGGTTTAGAGCAGGGCTTAATACCGGAACCAGCACCGGAACCGTCAAGTACCGGAACCAGAACCGAAACCGATACAAATTTTTTCTTGAGAACCAAAAACCTTTTACCGTTATTAATGGAACCAATAGCACCGGAACGAAACCGAAACGTTGGTACCGGTACAGCTTCGGTTTTTTTTTACCTTTGCAGAGCGCATCGTTGATTTGGTCATGAGTTGGAGCTCTACATAAAAGATGCTAAAATATTTGCTGGCGGAAGACATCTTCAACATTTGCTCCAGTTTTGCGGCTGCAGATAATGACTTTCTTCTGCACCAGAAAGTGTAGGACTCAGTTCGCGAAATTGTACGCATATTAGAACCAGCGGAGGTGGCCACAACTAATCTTCAACCGAAAATCTTGTTTTGGGTGATTTTTATTCCATTTGGATACACTGGATCTCTAGCAAAACAGTTACTGAATTCCATTAAGACTTTTCTCGCAGTTAAGCGTGTTTGAAACCATGAAAACATTCTTAACTGGTGGTCAGAATCCTTCACAAAGTTTCCAGAATTGTATGGGATTTCAAAAGTCGTGCTTTCTGTACCAGCTACGCAGGTTCTTTGGCGATAAATTTATAATGAATCCGCTAAGAAGTTGTATGGACTCAATCACATTGAATGCAGTTTTGTTACCGCGAGCAAATCACAAGAATGCTATATTAGTTACATAAGACGTGGACGTACCGGTACGTACATGTATACCGAAATAAAAATCTGGGTACCGTATTCAAACTGAAAACCGAAATTAATTGAAAACCGAAATAGAACCTTTAACAGGAACATTCATTTCGGGACGTACCGGAACCGAAATTCGTTTCGTGATTAAGCCCTGGCTTAGAGTGTTGGGGAGTGTTCAGATTGTAAAAAAGAAAGTCGGTCCGAGTCGAGCCTGCTGAAGCTGCTTCAAAATAATCCGTCAATTCGGTGTTGTAAAAACTGTAAGTCCTTTAGGATGATCCAAGAATTGACCCAGTTTTTCGTTGTTTTGTAAAGAGAAAGGCCAGGCCATGATTCTGATCTCTCAGCGTGGTATGTTCCAATAGATAGGATTAAAGCCACGGTACCCTGTACGCACTTAAAAGTGCATACGATACAGAGAGTCTGAGTGGTGACTCCAGAATGGCGCCCCCAGTAGACCGAAGTCCCCGAGGTACCAATTTGAAAAGTACACTGGTCGGGTGTGACAATTCCGCCTCGGCTGATCTTTGGGTCACAGCACGGTTGATACGCAACTCCACGTCGAGACTCATTTTGAGACTCTACCCACGATGTGGGTAAAGTATAAGTGGTAGTCGGAAGGAGTCATTTCTAATACAGTTTGGAATCGGTAGAGCACCCCTGCAACAGTTTCGTTAAGTGAGTACAGTATGGACATCGCCAAGCTGATTCCATCAGATGGATGTATTGTACGTTTTTTGTTTTCCTCGAAAACCAAACTGGCAACAAAACATACTTTTATTCCAATAGTTCAGTTTCGTAAAGTTTTCTTCCCACAAAAATATTTTGAATTGACAAAATACTCACCTAACTTGTCCATTTTGGCAGCATATCAAATGATTTTCTGTGATTTATATTCCCAATTACAACATAAATTTAATTTCCTAGTCGTATGGTTAGGCGCGTGCTGTGGCTCAAGCTAACTTGTACAATTTATATATTTTATAATGCCTAATTGATTTGCTGTACATAAAAATGGCTGACAAGCGCATTTATTATGGGCAAGTGCATCCCATTGGAATCGGAATTGAGTCAAAAAAAATTTGAAATGTTGTCCGCGTGCGCGCACTTGCCAAATAATTTGAATTGAACGGAAAGCCTTGGCGTCAACATTGTGGCCTAAATAAAAATGCCAAACAAAAAATCCCAAAATTTAAACAAAAATCCACAATAAATAATATTCATATTTTGGCCAAAAGTTTCACTGTTGCAATTAAATTTGTAGAAACTTTTCATTTTAAATGCGATTTAAACAAGTTCCTACGCACTCGACAACTTTCTTTCAAATAATGCAGTAAACACAAAAGTGTAATAATGTGTTTAACAAGTTTGCCCACTGACATAGATTTTAAGGGCCAGGCCAGAAAGAATGAATGAATGGTCACGTTCCCAGCTACAGAAAACTAATCTGATATGCGAACACTCCTCTGGGAGCCGAAGCCAAAGGCATAATTGGGTTACCATATAACTGTGGCCTGAATTAAGACGCAAATAACTTGTATTATGGCAAAACAGATCTCCCAGGTAACAGTTAGCTGCTGCAACGGTTTGGGTTGTTATTTTGTTGATGCTCCTGCCCCTGCTGAAGGTCAAACTTAATTGACACAGGTCTAGTAGGAGTAGGCAATGATATGCCAGTCCCAGTTGCAGTCCCGTTTTCAGTTTATTTATAAATAGACCTCAAGGTCTGCACGAACTCTTGCAAAGAGAGCCCCACACACAGTTGCTGTGCCTGCGGTTGTCTCAATTTATCGTCTTTCGATTATCTGCATTCCAATTGTGTGTGGGGTATACAAAATTTTGCCTTGCTGCTAATTTCGTATGCTTTCAAGTGTTGAGACGATAAATCTTGTGCCAATTTTTATTGATTTTTCATGCAGTGCCTAGGGCTGCACTCGAATTATGGGCAATTCCCTTAAATCGGTAGCAGGAATTCTAGTTGTGTCAGTTGGGGAGGCTTGACCATACCTTCAGGCTTACACAAGTTAATAAAGACTTATGAGATGATAATTGAAATGGGTATTCATTTGTGTGGCACAAAAGAAAGGAAAACAAAAGACTTAAGACACGAACTTTTATTTTTTGTTTCCGTCTTCTCCTTGCAGACGAATCTCGAAGGGGTTAAAGTCGGTTAAACCAACATTCCTTTGAATAAATCATTTAAGTAATATCAGATAAACATTAGTTAAAGGTTTTTCCTGTTTATCAGGGACTTGGTTATAATAAATGATTCCTATTAAATAGCTATTCATATGCTAATTAGGCTAATTATTGAAGAAATTTTAGAGAAATTTGTAATTAAAGAAACAAAAGACCTAGAACACGAACTTGATCCAATTAAATGTAATGAAATTATTGGCCAAAAAACTTTCTAACAAATTCAAATCTGAGCTGTCATGTTCTCATTATTAATTCAATTATCCAACAGCAAACGTTTTTCACATTAATTCATTGAACCACAATCCAGTTTGGTTCTTAAGTCTTTTATTTTTAGGCTTATGTCATGTTGCTCCCACACGACTTTCGTCTTCAATTCGTTTTGCTCACTCCACTTGTAATGGGCAGGTTCTAACCACAAACCTCACACCCAATCAAGCCAATAAATGTCCAATTAATCAATGTCAGCATGGTAGGCAGATGTTCAGTAGCTCTGTCAGCGACCTAACAAATATCAGTAGAGGAGAAATGATTGCAATCAGTTTTAGTCCTAGAGTTTGAAGCATGAATTTTAATTTTAAGTTGGGGACACCCAGGCCCTCGTACGTGCCAGCGCACTTAAGTTTCTCTTAAGCAGTTTCTCTCTCTCTCTGAAGCTCTCTTACACCTGACTAAGCCCTAGCTGTTGGTTGGCCATTTCTTTTGCCTGTCGTTTGCATGGCTAATGGAAATGTTATAAACAGACGCGTTGGGCCCGGGCACGATTCAGTTCATCTTCAGTCGTTGTCTGGCTTGGTTCTAGGAGGTGCGTTCAACTCCAGTGTGTGTGTGCGTGTGTGTGTGTGCGTGCATATTCACAACACAGTGAAATACCAAAAAAGACTAAAAACATAAATTAAAAGCTCCACAGGATTGGCTTTTAGTGGTGTTGTGGCCGCAGTTATAAAATTGTGCATTTTATTTCGTTTTCAGAACAGAGCGAGGTCAAGGATATACACTCAAGGCGAGACGCGATCAAAGAATTTTACTATAAAACAGAAAGAATTAAGCTTAAAATGCGCTTCTTTGTTGTAAGTACAAGTTCTAAACTAGTAAACTAGTTTAGTTTTAGGCAATTAATCACTTTTGGTTGCCACTGCTACTGCTGCTGCTGTTGGTGTTGAACTCAATTAGCTGGCCCAAGTTCGTGCCTTAAGTCTTTCGTTTCGTTTTTTTCTTTTTACAAAATTGAAACTTTCACTAAGTGACATTTTTGGATTCTTACCGCAATTCTGTTTCTTATTTAGAGCTGAGGAAATTAGCCCAAATTATGTTTGTGGCATATGCAAATCTGATATTTGGGCATTATGGAGGCTCATCAAGAATCAATTAAGCTGCCAAAAACTTTTTGTAATTTTTTTCTTTAGAGAAAGGTTTTGGGAAAAAGAAAAGAAATGTGAGTGTTATTTTTTTTATTATATATAAATAGCCACCAAAAGAGAGGCGCGACCACCGAAGAGCTTAATTTAATTAGGTTTTAAAGTAATTAAACAAATAAGTAATTCAAAATTATATTAAAGTTATTTTAGTTTTGAGCTAAATATATGAAAATAAAGTGGTTTAAGGCAGATTAGTTGGTTACAATCAGCACAGAGAACACGAATCGGTTAATGAAATTGCTTAGAAATATAGGTTCAAACCAACGGTTCGGGTCACGTCCTAATAGGCACCCAGGCTGCAAGTCCGGGATTTGAATCGAACCGGTTCGAGCAACTAGCAGTTCCGACCAGAACGCTTAATACCGAACCAAGCGTCGCAATTAAGCTGACTCCCCGAAACAACTCCATGCGAACCTAAAGCTTCGGCGTCGGCCTAATCAAGTTGCACACTACAGAGGGCGCAATAGACTGGTCGAGTTTGTGCGAAGTCTTGAGACTCGCTCATTAATGGTGAACCGTTTTTAGCTGGCCTCTTACTGGATCTCAAACCTTAAACATTCGTTAGCCCGACCGCAAAAATGAGTCATACAACTACGTTGCCAGTGACTGACGTTTCAGACTGAAGTTTCGGATTCGAAATGTCTACATTTAAGCTAGTCGAACAATAACATGAGCCGAACTGAGGTACGGACCAATGCCGCGCAACTTACATTTCTGGGTTCGAGAAAAACCGGAGCTCCGATTAGACTTCTATGGGGTGTCAGCCCTGAAACTGAGCTCTATTCTGGGGTTAACTAACATGAAGTCTTCTAGAGTACGATGAGCAGACGGACTGTTACAATCCCTGTTCAAGAGTAGACTGGATAAAATTGTCTTTTCAAAGACTCGAAACTCTCTATACCTATATAGTCGAGCACCCACACGACTCGTTCCTCAAGAAAGTGGTACGGACAAGAGAGGTGAAAAGATTCGTGGGTAAGACCGTAATTGTAATCAGATCGTTTTGTTCTCTTCGAGTTTGATGAAATGTAACTTCTAGTTCAGTTAGATAAGATTTTTAATAAGTCCGCTACAAAGCTTCTATTGCGAGAATTCCCCTTCAGCCACTCTTATAATCCAAATTATTTAGTTGCGTACGCGAAATCGTTCTGTTTTACTTCATTTGCGTCAGTTAATTAACACACACATCACACCAAAATCAATCCATACGGGATGCAAATCATTCCCAATCGGTCCATGAAAACATCGTAATCCCGAATATGCTTGACCCGATCCGGAAAAAGCATTGAGTTGATCTGCCTTTTTTTAATCCTGAAAAAAATTACATATAGTACCGGGCTAATCTTAAAAAAGTTTGAATTAAGCAAAAAATTCGAGAACAATTATAGTTAGTTCGGGACATAGGACATCCACCGTTTATACACTTCAAGACCCACACCAGTTTTGGTTTTTTTAAAACTTCTGAAAAACAAAGAAACTCTAAAAATTTATTGGGCTCAAACTCGGGACTTCAAACCCACGACTCGATACGCACTGAACACGAATGGAATGACATTTCATCGCTCACGACCATCACCATCGTTTGTTGCCGCATGTCAACAAATGCTACGTTAAAGTTTGTAGCTCACTCACACTTAATCTGCAAACATGTCAGCTCAAATGCGGATCGAAGTACTCATAATTGGAACGATTCAAGTATACGAAAGACTTGGGCAGTTCCCTGGAAGCGTACAATTGTGTTGAAGGTATCCTGTATTTCGAGATTGAATTACCATGCTCAGAATGTTTCAAGCTTAAAGCTATCCTGCCGTTGTTTATTGTGCATATTTTGTAACTAGCAATATGCCTTAGGCACAAACCTGTGAGCATTTAGGTGTAGATTCGATCCGGAGGTTCGAACCCGTGGTAAAATGTAAATTTCGATACTACAGTTTACTAATCGAACCTATGGTTTTAGTTCGAATCTGGGTTATTATTCCATTATGGCCACAACTATATTCATATCAGGAGAATACGTTCAGATTCCCAACTATGCATGCATAGTCGTCAAGTCGGCTGGTTTCTCACATTCCAAGACTTTGAATTTTGGAAGCTTGAACCTTCTACGTACATACCTAGCTAGCTTCTCATGACATTTCTAATCAGATATCAAGTCTATTTTCGAGTCCTCTGTAGTGACTGGAATAATAATAAATTATACTTATATCAGGGGAATACGCTAGCTTCAGCTCGATCGAAGCTTCTATATACCCTTGTAGCTTCTTTAATTATTATACAAATCTAAGGTTTTCAAGATGTTTTTCGTCGAATCACATTCTGAGCCATATGCATGAGTAATTTTGCAGTCTTAGCTTTATATTGCGACACTAAAATTGACCATCTGCTTACTAATCTTCAAAAGGCAGCTATAAAAAATAATCATCAAGGTGATTCTTGTTAAAATGATCTTCCAAATTGTATGAATTATCAATTCAAGCGATTCTATAGCTATAAAACAGTTTTTTTCCGGTCATAATATTGAGAAAGTTATTAAAGTTCTTAAGAAATGGACTTAGAACTGACTTGTTTAAATTGAATCTTTTCTTTGTATACAGATAGTATCGGTTCTGGTTAAGGTTCGGGAGCTTAAAAACTTGAAAGATTCGGTTCATGGTCCCATTCAACGGACCCGGAAAACACGAACCGAATCGGTTCTTTGGGGTTCGGTAATCATGGACCGATGTTACCTTATATTTCTATTGGCTTCAATCTATCATTTAAAATATGTGGTGCAGTCGTGTAGGATCATATTTGATTAGGGTTGCTGGCTATGAACTTCAAGTGCAGACTAAGAAAGCCCTCTTAGCCAGTTTTTAAATGTGAATACGGTATTTTGCTGTAAGATGTGTACTTCTTCGATGATATGAGCTTTCCCATTAATTGCGATGACCGAACTGTCAGCTGACAATAGATCCAACTTTTTCCAAAGTTTTAAGCCGCCTTGAACTTCATAATTCGAGCTTAAGTTAGTATAAATAACGTCAACTTGAACTATAGAAACTTTCTGGCAGTAGATCTAAGTTTCATGAACATTTGCTGGGAAGGTGAAATTTTTTTAATTGAACAATGCAAATGTTGCAGTTGAGATGTTTTAATTCTCTCAAATGTTTTAATAATTGCAGTCAACTAAGAAATACGCCTTTAATTTGCCAAATCGGACTTTTTGCAAATATTTTATGAAGATTCCTTTCATTATTAAAGACTTATCAGACTTATCAAATAGCGAAGTACTTAATAATCTGATCGAAGCACACCCCGTTTTGACTGAGTGAAGGTCAGAAAGAAGCGTAGTTTCAGTGATCACAGTGCATACAAGGATTAGAATATTCCATTCGACTCTATTTAAATTGTATAGCCAAAAGTAACAAAAACAAAAGTGAAAACAAATTACATGCCTTCCATTATTCATATTCCTTACACACCCTTTTTAAAGTTTCAATGAGTCAACATCTTCAAAAGGCATCTTAAAATTCCAAAGACCCTACAAATGATTGTTTATTCAATCATTCACAAAGAAAAGCCCAAAAATTTAATTATGACTTTCAAACCATAAAATTAATATACCTCTCACGTAAGAATCACGTTGCGTGGGCTGACAAATGGCAATTAAAATTAAACTTTTTAACAACTTTGATAATGTGTAAAACAAACCAAAAAATTTGTGTGTTTCTGGCCACCATCTAATCTTTTCCCAATTTCCTACGCAAATCAATAAATTCATAAATTTCTTCTTTCCCACCAACTCATTAATCTTGACTCTCAATTGACTTGTCCCGCTGTTTGTTTACAGTCATTTGTTTGTCGTTTAATTTTATCTCAAACTTTAAGAGATACTTGAGAATACCAAAATCATAAAATGCTGTGTAAACTTTGAATTCGAGACGTTAACCCAGTTAATATTTTTTGGTTTTGGTTGAAACACACCCAAAATTGGGGACTAACATAAAAAATAATGTAGACAAAAGAAAGCTGAAAAGAAAATGCAAGGCATCTTGCAAATAAAAATTCTTAGTCCAGTCCAAAATCGTAACAGAACGATTTTCGGGCTGATCAGGTCAATGACACAGCCGCCGCCGCCGCACACACACACACGCCGCGTTCCAACTTCAGACCCAGCAGCTCTTGGCTACAGCTCAGTGACAATTTTTGCTGCTGCTTGATAGATGGGCGTGCTTCGCTTGGTTTGCTGGCTTGCTGGCCTGGAGGGTGCCCCCGCTAACGGTCGTCCAGACCAGATTGCGTCAATATTGATTTTGCCAAATACTCGGCATTTGGGTAAAAGAGAAAGAGAAACATGGGCAAATATTAGCTGAGCATGAGGTTCTTAGTAATCTACGCAGGTTGAAGTGAAAATCAAGAAAAGTAGTACTCCAATCTGGGCTTGGCTCTCACTTTTTGTTTTTTTTTTAATTTTTTTTGGCTCAGGCTTAAAGAAATTATGCAAATCCATTCCAGGCAGCTGACAAAGAGCTAAGAGTAAGACTTTGGCGAGACACTTGACCGCATTTTTTTTTGTGCTTAAAGATAAAGAGTAATTTGATTTTGCGACTATTATGAAATCGGAATATCAATAAGTATGAGAAGTAGATATATAGAACTGGAGCACCAGCAAAATCCAGCAAAAATTTAAGAAAAACTTTTATAAAATAAGGTAAAGATTTCTATATAAAAGTGATATTTTTTAGCAGGGGTGCGCAGAATGAGCTTTCGGTCGGGTGAAGCAACAATAACCACAAGAAATAGAAAGAAAAATCCGATTTTTGTTTGTCTGTGTATGTGTTGGTTTGAATAGCAAAAAGCGTTCGGCCGCTGCAAGCGAGGCCAATCGCTAGCCTATGCTCACTACGCATAATCAACATTGTTGTTGCGTTCGAGTATAGGAGAAAGAGAAGCACATATGAAGTGTTGTTGCAGGACTGCACGCGCGTGACTCGCCAACATCAAAACTTTCGATCGGAAAGAATAAGAGGAGAGAACGCATATGAATGTATTGTTACTTTACGCAGCCCACAAGGCAAGCGCGAAGGCCATACGCGCCTACTATACCTTTGCGTTAAACAACAACGCATGCGCGGCTTGCGGAATGGGCTTGGGTATCCCTGATTTATACTTTAAAAAAGCTTAAATTATTTTTTTTTATATATTTATTAAAAAAACGGTGTCAGATACTCTTAAAGATTATACATTTTCCAAGATCTCTTCAAAATGTCTTAATCGTACCAACCCCAGCTTATGGCCGCAAGATAGCAGATCTTTCACTCCGAAGGGACCCATTCTAGGCTCCTTAAACTGTTATTTAATTTATAGCTTATAGTTTAAATGTTATCCTAAAAAGCTTCCGCCAAGATTCTTGCTTTGTACCTATACTTAAAAGCATCCAGGATTGGTCTACCTGTACCATCTGGCATTGAACTTATGGACATAACCTTAGTACTAGCTTTGAAAATATAAGAAATGGTTAAGGTATCGTATTGTTCCTTGAAATACGTATCGTCTCCTAGCTCATAGTCAAGAGTCTTGTACGTGTTCCGAGTGAAGCTTGCACGTGCGAATAGACAACAGCAGTTTCGACTGACCGTCCTTTCAAGTGGAGGGATTGGAAACGGCTTGGTCCATTCTGTGTTCAGCAGCAAGTTCCTCCCGTTTTTAAAAAAAAAATCATACAATTCTGTTCATCCAGTCTCTAAGTGAATGGCATATGCTGGGGCATTATTACGAGAAAGAATATTTTTCTTACAAGAAAGCTTAGCAATTTATCCACGTTTTCTCCGGACTGGATGTCGCTTGGAACATTTTATTCTTTGTACTTGCGTTCACACTTTTCTTTCCCATGAGAGCTTTTCACTTGCTATTTAATGTTTTTTTTGACTCTCCAATTGTTACTTTAATGTATCTTTTAAGTACATATTTAGGGTTATTTGGGTTATCACTCCCAAATATTTGTAAATTTTTACCGATTCCAGTTGTATGTTACAGAGTGTTCAGATTTTATTTCTTGCCATCCTTCCTCTTCCATTCCGGACTACCATCATTTAGGATTTTTCCGTGTTAATCACAAGTCCTCATTTGTACTCCGTAGCAAGCATAGCGACTCTGCGAAGCAGTGGATGGCAGACTGTTGTTGTCGCACCCCTTCGTTAAAGTGTGTTGAATACCACAGACGTTGCGATACCTTCGTCTTTCTTAATCAATTCAAGCAATACTCCAAATTACTTCTCAGACACGCGCAACATAAGCTTAAAACGCTTCTCGTCAAATCAAGCAAGGAGGTTATTCCGCCATTAGTTTTGGTTTGGCACGTTACAGATATGTCCTCGGCGAAAAAATATAAACAGATTATTTTATGACCAAGAGTGAAAACCCTAAATATATAATTAAAAAAATCTATATATATCTATAAATGTAATTATTCTCAATACCAAAGGTACACTGAGTAAATTAAGTTTGTGCAAAAGTATGTAACAAAGAGATGGAATCATTTCCGACCCTATTTATAGGGTCTTTATAGGGTATACTTTAGTATATAAGGATGGCTAAGGATATAGCCATGTCCGTCTGCTTGTCCGCCCGTATAAACGAAGAGATCTCAGAGATGGAAAGCGATACAGGTTTGACAAGTATGCGACATATATTTTTACGCCCTCTGCCACCCCCACAATTGGAAAAAAACGTCATATCTTCCACAGTTTTGCAAATAGATGGTTCGAGATTATTATTCGGCCGAAAAAATGATAAACATCGGATGAACTATACTCAAGTTATGACCAAAAGAAAGTTACTTCCCACGCCATGGCAGTAGTGACGTCATCTATTGGTCAGTTTTGAAAATTCCTCATTGTTCAATGCAAGTAGTGGCGCCATCTATTGTTCAGCGGCGCTGCTATCAGCCGGTCCTCCAGGTACAGAGTATATTACAGTCGGGTTTGACCGACTTTCTTATTGGTTTGGAGCATGCATAACAACATTGTAGTCCTTAAAACGTTTGCGTAGGTCGTTGTCAGTGGGAGTGTCGAATCTGGAGCAGTTTCATGGGGTACCAAGATTGACGGACCAACATTAATTTCCCGTAATCAAAGTTCCCCAGCCATAGCCTCTTGGGGACGATCATTTTCGCCAATTCACACCGAATGCTTGCCGAAGTCATGCATCACTGTGTGTTAGAAAGAGGCACAGTCACATTTTCGCTCTCTCTTCTTGGGGAACCCTGCCCTAAATGAAGGGTAAGCCGCTCACATAAGCGAGCAGCTTGACGGGTACTTCGGACAGACTTACAGACGGACTCGTCTGTTGATGCTGATCGAGAGTATATAAAGCCATATGGGGTCGAAGATGCGTCCTCCTGCACAAACTTAGTGTACAGTTTCTGCTCTACGAGTAAAATGTAAACAATATTCGCGAAACAAAACTTCTCTTCTAGGTAGCGTAGAAGTCAGCTAGAAAACTTAATTTATTTCATTTGTTCTACAAATCGCTTCCGATTCAAATCGTTTGGGAAATGTTAATGGAAAGAATGGGAAAATAAATAAATCACATTTAATCTCCAAATCGTATGAGAATCGGATTGATTTTGGGTTGAAAGCGATAAAAATCAAACGTGAACTATGTATTTTCCCATTCTTTCATGCTTTTATCTTTTAAATTTTTTTATCTCATAAATTTGTTTTAAAATTTTTAATAAACTCTTGTCTCTTGCAGCTGTCAACGCTTTTGTTGGCCTCTTTGGTAGCCAGCCAGTCGTATTCAGATGCCAGTGCCGCAGCCGTTGAGTAAGTAGCTCCCCTCTCATTTTCTCTCACTCTCTCTTACCCTCTGTATAAGAAGCTATTAACCACCTAAGCCTGTGCCATTGCCTAATGCTCACCTCAAGTAGAAGTTGATGCCTGCGGCTAGAATTGTGACTAAAAACCAGACCAAAGAACTGTGACTAAGTACTCATAAGCATAATTCACCCCTAACCCACATCCTTGCATTAGATTAGAAGCAAACAACCAAGAGACCAAAAACAAAAACCTAACTTTCGTTTACAGAATACAAAAGCAAAGGCTGGTCAAATTTCCAGAGGAGTTTGATTCCAAAATGGCAACTCCGGCAGCGGAGAAAACCGACGAGGCCAAGCGCATACTAGAACAGATAGCCAAGGTGAATGAGGCGTTTGGCTATGTAAAGAAGCAACCGGAGCAGCCCAAACTGCCGCCCATACTCGACTCGAGTCAGTATCTATTTCCCAAACCCGCATATCAGCCTTTTCATGCACAACAGCATCATTTCGCGGGATCGAATGGACAGACTCTACTGGAACCCTCAATAAGGGCGGTGAAATTAACTAGAAATGTGGCATCTGCCTACAATGTGCCGCCCAGATTACGCAAAGGAAGTGAATCCAATGAGCCCAAGAAGTCAGCGCCATCCCAGCTATATTTCCGTCCCAATCAAGTTCAAGTGCCTCAGCCACAGTCAGCCGAGGAGACTCAACAGCTGCCCGCTCACTTCGTGATACCCGTGCACCTGTATAAGCTCAACAAAGAGCAATATCTCAAAGAGCAGGCACCGCTGGAGTATCGCATCAAGGGCTATAAGATCATAGGCGATGTGGATAGCTTCTATGGCAAGGCCAAGTCTATGCAGAAGCACGCCAAGACTACGCCCAAATATCATTTGTTCTTTTTGCCCCGTGAATTGGCACTCAATGATGATGGCACACCTTTGCGTGGTAATGCTACCAATACAACGACCACCCCAACGCCTAAGCATTTAACGTCCAAGGAATCGCGCCTGGACTCACGTGAGAAGCCCTCGCATAAGCCAGAAGTCAACAGCCAACGCAAACGGATTAGTTCCTCGACAAAACCTCCTTCAAGTATAAGCATGGAAAAAGTCACATCTGCACCCCTTCATCTAAGCTCCACCCTACCACCAGCGGGAGGACTACTGCCCAACCGTAATCGCCTGAATCCCTTCCGTGTGCCGAGCGTTAATTTGGCCGAAATGCAGAATCAGACTTCGGTGGCCATTAAGAATGCCTTTCAAAACATTTTCAAACTGCCCTTCCGCACACCCTTGGCCACACCCGGAGCAAGTGCTACACAACCCCTGCTCCTGGAGACTGCTAGTCCGCAGGTCAGCTCTATTGCATCTCAGGATTACAAATGGGACGATGAGAAAGAAGGTGGCGGTGATGGAAATACTGAGGATCTGGATACCGTAGAGAATACAGCGGCCGAACAGGATAACAGTTTGTCGGCGGAAAAGCATTTGTTTGCCCACAAGACGCATCATTTGATGAATACCGTGGGTCAGGTGGCCACCGCTCATCAGGGCACACAAAAGCAGGCGCTACGAGAGGGTGGCATCATTATACAAAGACTGAAAGTGCGAAAAGGTGGCATAGCCATAGCCGGACCAGGCGGAGTGGCCACAGCGGGTAGCGGTGGCACCGCCATAGTGGGTCCAGGCGGTTATGCTCTAACGCATCCACGCAGTTTGACCATAGCTGGACCCGGAGCAAAAGTTATATCCATACCAGCTGATGTGGATCTGAAAGATGCACTCCAGCGTACCAATCTCGAGGCCAAAAGTTTTCCAAGAGAGGGCAAAATAGTGGCTACGGGACCCACGGTCTACTATGCCCCACCCACAGGAACAGCAGATGAGGAGGAGCAGGAAGAGTTTGAGTCTGAGGCTTAATTTGTATTTGATTTGTAGTAATTAGTTGGTATTTTTTGTTAGTATTCTAATAAATTCTGGTATTTCTTAATAGTTTATGCATTGCTTTCATCATGTATATAGTGTGTGGTGTGTATGTATGTATGTATATAAATATGGCTAGTCATCAGGGTTCGTATATATCATAAAACATTTTCAAATTGTAAATATTGTTTTCTGCATTTTTGTTACAAATTAAGCATGAGATTATTATCAGAATGTTTAAATTAGGTCTGCAAAACTTCTAAAATTTTAGACGTATCCAGTTTAGATAGGACATTTTGTGAAAATCAACACCTTAACCATTTTAATTAGTAAGAATAAGTTTTCAATAAGAATCTTGGTTACTTCTGATTTTGAATTTTACCAAATTATTAAACTTGAACTTTTAAATCTTTATTTATTTCATTTGCGAGAGACGTCATCCTATTGTAGTAGTTGAACCATTATCTTATACACAAGCCTACTAAATAGACGTCCAAACAAGAAAATGAAATCTCGCTCGGGAACTCCAATGCGACTCAACGGCAAAAACTGGCACAACGAGAAAGCGCTACCCTGCCTGTGGCCAGTTTAGTATATTTATTATTAAAATAAATGTACGAAGATATTCTGAACTGGTCTAAAATCAAGATTTTTATGCACACAATGCTTGATTCAAGTAATTTCGTACTGTCCATACTATTAAGAGTAAATATGCCCTCAGAAGCCAAATTCGTTCTAAATCTACCGAAATCAAGCACATACGTTGACAAAAGTAAAGTAATTCCACTTTTTCTTGAACCGTGAACAGTGGTTGTCATATTATGAATATATCATGCTCACTTTATGAACGGCTTGGACATGTTTCAAGAACATTTTGTGCTCGCACTATAATCCCAGATAAAAAATTATTCGAGTATGTTTCACATTTCGACAGCGAATTCCGAAAAACTTTACAAATGAAGGGACAAGTGTAATTTCGCACACTAGATACGATCTAAAAATTTCGACAATTTAAAATCCACAGCTCAAAGCTAAGCGGATTAAAATCGTCAAATCATTACAATTCACTTCACAAATAAATTTAAGCAATTCTTATTTGAAATACAAATGTTTATACACAATACTTTTTTCTCTTGGCTCAACAGTAAATTAAGTAGTCTTCTTTTTCTTTTCGATTTCCTTTTTGGTCTTTAACTTTACCTACCTTCTCTGGGAATCGAACTCTGGACCTCGTTACTCAACACGAAAGTCGGCATTTCAATAAATCAGAA